>JAPIWU010221456.1:0-119292 GCA_037576205.1 Pyrocystis lunula | reverse complement strand
GACCAGGTACCGCATCTCATCGTCGATATCCGCTTCATCGGCGACGGTGCGGGCGACGGCCTCGCGGACGAGCGCCGCGTACCGCTGACGGAGCCTGTGGATGGCAACGGAAACGGCGTTCTCGGACATACCCAGCGACTCGGCGAGCCCGGTCCTGGCGGGGCCCTCGCCCGTCAGCATGGGGCGAAAGGCCTCGAACTGGTCGGCCTTGCCGCGACTGTCCCATTCGTCGCGGAGTTGCCGCAGCGCGGCCGCTGTCGTCTCGCGGGCCCAGTCGCGGTCGAACGCCCGGTCGGCCTCGCCCGGCGCCGATGATTCGCCGGCGTGGGCGGCGATTCTGGATTCCATCTCCGCGACATCGAGATCGACGAAACGCTTCCCGCCCCCGCGCTTGCGGGCCCGCGCCCGCGTCCGCTCGTTGGACATGAAGTGCTTCATCGCGCCGAGCAGGTAGGAACGAAAACGGCCCCGGTCCGGGTCGGCCCCGCCGAGCCCGCCCGATTCGATGACCCCGGCGAGGAAGGCCTGCGTCAGATCCTGCGCCTCATCGGCGGTGTGCCCGCTGTAGCGGGCGAACGCGTACAGCGGCCGCCAGTATGCGCTGCACAGATGCTCGAGTGCTTCCCGGGCGCGCTCGGCCTCACGGTCCTCCGCACGCCCGGGGAGCGCGGCGATCAGGCTCCAGTGTGTCGTGTGAAACCGGGATGGGCCTTCGCCGCTCATCTCGAAACTATACGTGACGCCGCCGAGCACCCGTATTGGAGTCTCCTGCGGAGCCCACTCCGATGTGCTGCGATGATCACTCCAAAAAGAACAAGGCCCTGCACATGCAGGGCCTTATCGAAGCGGAGAGGGGGGGACTGTATTGGCTTGGCACGGCCCACGAGCAGCAGATGCGGTTTTTGCTGATAAGCATCTGCCTGAAAGGCACTTGCGTTGTTAGATCCAAAATTATCTGATGCGATTCGAACTGGTTTGGATTGGATAATCAAGGCCAGTTCTAGGCCCATGACAGCCACCGTGAGGGGCTCCAGCATTGCACTTCTGCTCAAGTGATCGAACATGCTTCAAGCGATCATGTGGCTGCGGGCAGCTCATCTTGCATTTGGATCCACCGTACACCGGATCGTCGAAATGAGCCGTGAAGTGTCCAGTGGATCTCAAATGTCTTGACTGACTTCCATGGCTGATCCCCGAGGCGTTTCCGTGGCAGTTCCGTTGTCGTACTCATCGATGTGGCACCAGCCCCGTTCGAGCAGTACGGGAATGCAAGGGTCGATCACACGGTACAGGGCCTGAAGCCCATCGCGCCGCCTGCCAACTACACCGACCTCGGCGAGGCGTTGCAACTGATTTGAAATGGCCTGCACCGTCATCCCTGTTTCGTCTGCGAGGTCACCCACGCTGAGCTCGTCAACCCGAATCAGGGCGTGGAGCAGACGGAGTCGGGTTGGATGGGCCAAGCTCTTGAAAAGGGTGCCGACCCGCTCCGCTTCAAGGGCCCCGATCAGCGGGCGAGCATCCAGAGGCAGTTTCGGGCGGCAAGACTCCATGTGGGACCCCTTCAATTTCTAGAACAGCGCTGGACCACGCTTGACTATTACACGGTGTAGTGTAATAGTCAAGAAGTCGCTAGCCTGATTGACCCACACCCGTGAAACACCACTCGTCCATCTCGATCCTGCTTGCCCTTTGGTTCGCCTTGGGAGCCGGGCTCGGCCCGCGGTTCCTCTGCATCTGTGCTGATGGGTCAACGACCACACAATTCGGCGACCAATTCTGCTGCGACGGTCCGGGGGAAGACCCGTGCCCGGTTCCCTCGGAGCACAGCGACGAATTGAGTCACCGCGTTGCCTGCCCCGACGGCGGTTGCCGGTCCACTGAGGTGGAATCCGAGTTGATCGTCGCCGTTGATCGCCTTGAGAAAGACACGGACGAAGATTGGACTCTTGATGGGCCTGGTGATCAGCCCTTGCTTTGGTTGGAGTTCCTCACTGACAGATCGGCAAGTACGACTTCCGCCCTCCGACCATTGGTGCTATCGGGCGTTGGATTCTGTGTTTGCCATTTTCGCAGCGTGATTTTGCTCGTTTAGAACGGCCTGGGATTCTGCGCAGTTCATGAACTGCGTTCGTCTTTCCCAGAGGCTCGGCGTGCGCCGGGCAACGTCTCTATCCGAGTGGAACACATGAGATTTACTGAACCAAAGCTGTTTTGCTGCCTGGGCGTCTCCATCCTTTTGGGCGGCTGCGCGCCGTCACCATTCGACTTCGAGCCCCCCGCCGCAAGGCCTCTCTTGCGCGACATGCCTCGTTACGAAGCACCGGAGGACCCTGATCGAGTCGGACCAGGATCGGATGTAGTCACCATCGGTGAGCAGTTGACCCTCCGCCAAGCTCTCGCGGCTGCGCTCGTACGCAACCCGCGACTTCGATCGCTTGCCTGGGAGCCGAGGATTGCGGAAGCGCGTCGTCTGCAAGCCGGGCTCTCCCCCAATCCAAGCGTCGGAATTGAGGTCGAAGACTTCGCGGGCTCTGGAAGCTTGAGTGGCTTTGATTCTGCCGAGACCACCATAGCCTTTAGCCAGCTTCTTGAGCTTGGCGGGAAGCGAGACCGCCGCGTGCGGGTCGCCGAGGGGCAGTGGGTTGTTGCTGCTCTCGACTACGAAGCACAGCGGCTGGCCGTGCTCACCGACACCGCGTCCCGCTTCGTGCGGGTGCTGGAGCTCCAGCAGCGTGTTGAGTTCGCCGTTCGCGCGCAAGCACTCGCAGAGGAGAACCGGCGCGTCATCGATCGGCGGGTGCAGGCTGGAGATGTTTCACCCATCGACGAGATCAAGGCCCGGCTCGAAAGCGAATCCACCCGCATCGCCGCAGATCGACTCAGCCGGGAACTTGAGGCCGCGAGGCGTGAACTCAGTGCGATGTGGGATGCAACCGACCCCGGCTTTGACACGGCCATCGGATCGCTGGATGACCTGATGCCTGTGCCGTTGCTCGATGCCCTGACGGATCTCGTTGAGCACCATCCGGAAGTTCAGCGTTGGATTGCAGAGACCGAGCGACGATCATCGGTGGTCGCTCTCGAACGGGCTCAAGCCGTCTCCGACGTGACGGCTGGTGCTGGCATTCGGTATGCCGAAGAGAGCGAAGATGTCGGTCTCGTCGTGGCCGTGTCCGTGCCATTGGCAATCTTCGATCGCAATCAGGGAGGAATACTGGCCGCCCGGCTCCGAGCAGCACAAGCGATCGACGAGGGGCGGGCTTCCCGACGCGATTTGGCCACCCGACTTGTTCGGGCACACGCCCGATTGACCGCCGCGTATCACGAGGCCCAGGCGATTGATGCCGCCCTACTCCCCGCGGCGAAGGACGCATACGACGCGACGCGTCGGGCCTACGACGAAGGCAAGCTCCCGTACCTCGATGTCCTCGATGCGCAGCGCACCCTTTTCGATACTGAAACCCAAAGGCTCGAAGCTCTCGCCGAATACCACGCCGCGAAGGTGCAGGTCGAGGGGCTCATCTCAGAGCCGCTGAACACCCATTCGCTCCGCGAACATTCTGATCACCCCAATCAAGGAGACACACCGTGAAACCATCACACGGCATCATTACACTATTTTGCCTATTTACAACAGCATTCCTGCTAGGCGGGTGCGACCGGGGACAGGAAGCATCATCAACATCCGGCGGTGCGCACGCACCTGATGTGAATCAGGTTGCGCACTCTCACAAGAACGGCGAGACCTGCTTCGTGTGTGACGCCACGAAGCGCGACGCTGGCCGCCTGTGGTGCAGCGAGCACGCCCGGTACGAGGATCGTTGCTGGATATGCCAACCGCAGCTTGAAGACGCTTCTCGTGCGTATTGCGAGGAGCACCATCTCTACGAGGATGAATGCCACATCTGCGATCCCACACGCGGCACGAATGGAAGTGATACGAGTGAAGCGATGGGCGGACTGCACGGGCACGGTACCGACGAGGCGTGCTTCATCTGCGATGCTTCGAAGCGTGATGCTGGTCGCCTCTGGTGTGCTGAGCACGATCGCTATGAGGATCGGTGCTGGATCTGTCAGCCGCAGTTGGAAGATGCTACCCGTCCGTACTGCGATGAGCACGGGCTCTACGAAGATGAGTGTCATCTTTGCAATCCGTCACTCCACGACGATGCTGCTGCATCGCCAACGCAAACCGGGAGCGTTCCGGCTCTATTCTGCAACGAGCACGGGGTGCCTGAGCACGAATGCGGTATCTGCCAGCCTCAGCTCGCAGGTGCACTTGGAATCGGTAACTCGCTGCTCGTCCGCATGCCCTCCGCGAGATCGGCAGAGCTTGCCGGGCTGACGCTTGAGCAACCGAATCGTGGCGATGCTTCAGCGTCGATCAGCTTGTTGGGCGAGGTCCGCTACAACGGGAACAGATTGGCAAAGCTCACACCGTTGGCCCCCGGTGTGATCACTGATATCCGTGTCGATGTTGGCGACCAGGTTGAAGAAGGGCAAATTCTCGCGGTCATCAACTCCGTGGCGGTGGCACAAGCGAAGTCCGCGTACCTGTCCAAGATCGCAGAGGTCGAAGCGAGAACCACCGTGTTCGAGCGTGAGCAGAAGCTCGTCAACGAGAACATTGCTGCACGCCGGGACTTCCAGGATGCCCAGGCAGCGCTCAAGCTCGCTGAGCTGGAAGTGCGTCGCACGCATCAGCAGCTCATCAATCTCGGCTTCACTGAATCGGAAGTCGCGGATATTGCGGCGGAGCAGTCGTCATCCTCGGACCTTTACGTCAGGGCACCCTTCGCTGGCAGCGTCGTCGAGCGGACCGCGGTTCTTGGCGAGGCAGCGGATTCAGAGGGCTCGCTCTTCGAGATTGCTGACTTGTCGACGATGTGGATCGAGCTCGCGGTCCCGGAAGAGCAGGCGTTTCGGATCGAGCGCGGCGGGGAGATCGTCGCGAGCGTCCGGGCTCTGCCCGAGCTGGAGATCCCCGGACAGATCACATGGATCAGCCCGCGTATCGATGAACGAACCCGGATGGTACGGGCCCGCGCGACGGTTCAGAATGATCGTGGCATCCTTCGCCATGGCATGTTCACTGAGGTCTCCGCAATGATCGGCGGCACCTCGAACTCGCTGCTTGTGCCGGGTGAAGCGGTACACGAGATCGATGGCACATCGTTCGTGTTTGTGCGGCAGGAACCGGATCTGTTCGCGGTTCGGCGTGTTGATGTCGGGCCGCGCCGGGCTTCCGGCACGATCGCCATTCTGGCGGGCCTCACAGAGACTGAGTCCGTCGTGACCGGCGGCAGCTTCACCATGAAGACCGAGTTCCTCAAGTCTCGCCTCGGTGCGGGATGTGTCGATGACTGATCCGGAGCCACCATGCTGACCCGCCTTATCGAAATCTCGCTCAAGAGCAGAGTGCTCGTCATTCTGCTGTTCGTAATCGCGTGCGCCGCCGGTGTGTACCGGATGATCCAGCTTCCGATCGACGCGTTTCCAGACACCACTCCGATCCAAGTGCAGATCAACACCGTGGCCCCCGCGCTCAGCCCGGAAGAAATCGAGCAGCAGATCACCCTTCCTGTCGAACTCTCGATCGGCGGGCTGCCCGGGCTCCAGAACGTGCGGTCCGTCTCAAAGTTCGGTTTCTCACAGGTCGTGGCGACCTTCGATGACGACATCCGCATTATCGACGCGCGGCAGTACATTACCGAACGGCTCTCGGCAGTCGAACTGCCAGATGGTGTCGGAAGGCCGGAGCTCGGCCCGATCGCGACCGGTCTCGGTGAGGTCTTTCACTACGTCATCCGGTCGGAGACCGGCGAACACTCTATCGAAGAACTCCGGACCATCCACGATTGGGTGATCAAGCCCGAGCTTCGCAAGGTCCCGGGTGTGGCCGAGGTCAATTCGTGGGGTGGCTTGGAGCGGCAGTATCACGTCGTCGTCAAGCCTGAAGCACTGATCAAGTTTGGCTTCACGCTTGAGGATGTGCTGGATGCGCTGCGCCGCAACAACGCCAACGTCGGCGGCGGGCAGATCGTGACCTCCGGTGAAGCGAGGGTGGTGCGGGGGCTGGCGCGTGTTGCGACGATCGGTGAGATCGAGAACATCGTGGTTGCTTCCAGCGACGGCACGCCGGTGCGGATTCAGGATGTCGCGGAGGTTGAAATCGGCAGCGAGATCCGCCGCGGCGCGGTCTCGGCGTACGGCGAGGGCGAGGTCGTCCTCGGCCTGGCCTTCATGCTAATGGGCGAGAACAGTCGTGTGGTGACCGAGGAACTCCGCGAACGCCTTGAATCCCTCGCGCCGTCGCTGCCGCCCGATGTCGTCGTGGATGTGGTGTACGACAGGACCCTGCTGGTCGAGCAGGTCATCAAGACGGTCGAGCACAACCTCGTGATCGGTGCCGTGCTGGTGATCGTCGTGTTGCTCATCATCTTGGGTAACATCCGAGCCGGTTTGCTCGTCGCGGTCGCCATCCCGATTTCAATGCTGTTCGCCGTGCAGGGCATGTACGAGTTCGCGATCGCAGCAAGCTTGCTCAGCCTCGGTGCGATCGACTTCGGCATCCTTGTCGATGGCTCGGTGGTCATGACGGAAGCCAATCTCCGCTCGCTGAAGGAACGCCAGCGAGAGCTTGGCCGGAAACTCTCGCCTTCGGAGCGGCTCGAATCGATCGCGAAATCTAGTGCGCGCGTGGTGCGACCCATCGTGTTCGGGATGGGCATCATCACGCTCGTCTTTGCCCCCGTGCTGACGCTTGAAGGCATCGAGGGGAAGATGTTCCGGCCGATGGCGTGGACGTTCATCTTCGCGCTCCTGGGAGCCCTGCTGGTCGCGGTGTTTCTGTCACCCGTTCTGTCGTACTACTTCCTTCCGCGTCGCGCGAAACCCAAGGACGCCATTCTGTTGAGGGGATTGGCCGGTGCATACGGCTGGGCCGTCGGCGGAGCGATTCGACTCCGGTGGGTCGTGATGCTGCTGGCCGTGGCTCTGCTAGGCGTCGCGGGCTACCGGAGCACGCAGATGGGCGGCGAGTTCATCCCGCGCCTGAGCGAGGGCTCGATGGTCCTGAACACCATCCGCCTCGCTGGCGTCTCGATCGATGAGTCCGTGCGGTACAACACACGGATCGAGGAGGTCCTGCTCGATGAGTTCCCAGACGAGATCGAGCACATCTGGAGCCGCATCGGGACCGCCGAGGTGGCGACCGATCCGATGGGGATCGAGCTAACAGACATCTTCTTGACGCTCAAGCCGCGTGCAGAGTGGACGAGAGCGGACACGCAGGCGGGGCTCGTGATCGAGATGGAGAAGACCATCTCACAGTTCCCTGGTGTCAATATGGTGTTCACGCAGCCGATCGAGATGCGTATGAACGAGATGGTTTCGGGCATCCGATCTGATATCGGGATCAAGATCTTCGGCGACGATTTCGACGAGTTGCTCCGGATCGCCGACGACGTTCAGCGTGTGCTTCTGGACATCCCGGGTGCCTCAGATATCTCGGTCGATCAGATCACGGGGCAACCATCGCTATCAGTTGCTGTCGATCAGTCCCGTGTTGCCCGCTACGGCGTCGCCGCCAGCGAGGTGTTGGACTTCGTTGAGGCGATCGGCGGGATCCGCGTCGGTGAGGTATTCGAGGGCCAGCGTGTCTTCCCGCTTGTCGTCCGACTCCCGCAGACATTCAGGGAAGATGTAGAAGCGGTGTCATCAGTACGCATTCCGACCGAAGGGGGCGTCGCGGTGCCACTTTCGTCGATGGCCTCGGTCGATCTCTCGGAAGGATCGGCCACGATCAACCGCGAGTGGAGCAGAAGACTCATCCGTGTGCAGTCGAACGTCAGCGGAAGAGACCCCGCATCGTTTGTCAGTGAAGCAAGGGCAGCCATTGATGAACGGGTCACATTGCCCGAGGGCTATGTGCTTGAGTGGGGTGGGCAGTTTGAGAACTTGGAACGCGCCAGGACTCGCCTGATCATCGTCGTGCCCGCGGTCTTGCTTATGGTGTTTTTTCTGCTGTACTTCAGCCTGAAAAACCTACGGGATGTCGTCATCATCTACACCTGCATCCCGTTTGCGGCCGTCGGTGCTATCTTCGCGTTGTGGTGGCGCGACATCCCTTTCAGCGTCAGCGCCGCCGTCGGGTTTATCGCTCTCACGGGCATCGCCGTGCTCAACGGGCAGATCCTCATCACCGCGATCCGCGACACACTCAACACCGGCCAGCAGAGCAAGGACGCGATCATTGCGGCCTCGAAGACCCGCCTCCAGCCGGTGCTCGCGACGGCGATCACTGATATCGCTGGGTTCGTCCCGATGGCGATTGCAACGGGGGTGGGGAGCGAGATCCAGCGACCGCTGGCGACGGTGGTAATCGGCGGCATGGTCACGTCGACGCTACTCACCTTGTTTGTGCTTCCGGTCATCGCATCCGTCTTCATGAAAGAAAGTGCGCAGGTTGCTGACTCGGAGCGTGATCAGTGAGCGGCTGCGACTGTGGAAAGGATGCCGTTGGTCTGGAGCAGCGAACGCTCATAGCGCTACTCACGATCAACGGCGTGATGTTCGTTGCCGAGGTGATGGTTGGATGGATCGCGGAGTCCACCGCGCTGCTGGCCGACTCGCTTGACATGCTGGCAGATGCCACGGTGTACGGCATCGCGTTGTACGCGGCGAGCCGGTCCGGCGGCGCACAGCGGACTGCAGCGCGAGTGAGCGGCGTCCTTCAAATCGCGCTGGGTCTTGGAGTTTTGGTCGAGGTAATCCGCCGGGCGGTGTTCGGCAGCGAGCCGACGAGTCATCTGATGATTGGAGCTGGGACTGTCGCGCTTGTTGCGAATCTGATCTGTCTCCGGCTTATCGCAAAGCATCGCGAGGGCGGTGCGCATATGCGAGCGTCTTGGATCTTCTCGAAGAACGATGTCATCGCGAACACTGGCGTGATCGTAGCGGGGCTTCTCGTGATGGCATTGGGTAGCCGCGTTCCTGATCTCTTGGTCGGTTCGATTGTCGCCGCGGTTGTGATTCGTGGGGGCGTTCAAATCTGGGCGGACTCAAGCAGAGACGCAGGGGTCCGGAACTGATTTCTGCTGTAGGTACATCCTCTCACGGTTTCAGGTAGGTGTCCCCCCTCACCCCCGGGTGCCCGACGGGCATGGCTGGCCTTGGTGGTGAGACTCGGGCACCGGATGGCGGGTCCTGCGAACGGGCTCCCCGAGGCCCCGGCAATCCCTTGAACGGTCCAACCGCACTGAACCTCGGTAACCCCCAATAATCTTGGCAGTGTCAGGGATGTCCCGGCAATCGATCCGTCTCGGTCAGGTCTCCGGATCTCAAGCAACGCTCGGCAAGAGCCGAGGTATACTAAACGCGTGAAGTATCGCCCGCTCGCCATCCTGCTCACCGCGATCATCGCCTTTAACGCCCTCGCTGGCGGTGTTGGCGGCGTGGCTGTACTGTGCTTCGGAGGCGGCCATCAACACGCACCCGCAGAGTTCGATCACTGCGAATCCTCGTGCAGCCACGATGCGTCATGGCCACTCCCCGTGCCCGCGGGAGAGCATGAGCACGACTGCGGCTGTACCGATGTCGAGATCACGACCGCGGAACTCCTGACACTGCCCCGGAGTGACACTGGGAGCGATGTGCCGCCCGCGATCGTCATGTCTCCCTCGTGGGGCGTCATCCTTGCGGAGACCGGCCTTGGTCGCCGCGGCCCGCCGATGCCGCCGCCTTGGTTTGACCCCGGCGGGGTCCACAGGCTCGCGATCGTGGCTAGCGTTCGTCTGACCATCTGATTTCTGTCTGTTCCTTCGCGCGTGCCGCGGCGGCGTTGTCCGTTGCGGCTGTCATCGCTTTGGACCCAGACAGGAATCACAAACAATGGACAATCTGAAACGCCCGCGTCGAACGCGGGTCATGCTGCCGGGCCTCGGCTCGACATTCGCTCTGATCGCGCTGGCGGGCTGCCAGTCGTACGAGCGGGTACCGCTGGAGTTGGCCGACCATCGGGCCGCGCTCGACGCACGGCTCGCTGCCACTGAACCCATCTCGGATTTCGTTGAGCGGCTCTCCGAGGCCGGCAACCAGGTGCCGGAGCGGTTCGACCCGAACGACGGGCTCTCACCCGCAGAGGGCGAAGTGCTCGCGCTGTTCTACAACCCTGACCTCCGGCTCGCTCGCCTCGATGCCGGTGTCGCGCTCGCGACCTTCGAGACGGCGGGGCTGTGGGAGGACCCGCAGTCCGGTTTCGACGGGGCGGAGATCCTCTCGCCGTCGGGGCCGTTCGAGTACGGGCTCACGCTGAGCCTGACGATCCCGATTTCGGGTCGGCTCGGCGTCGAGAAGGATCGGGCCGGGGCGGCGTACGAGGCCGAGCTGCGGCGAATCGTCGATGCAGAGTGGAGCACGCGGGCCGCGGTTCGCTCGGCCTGGGCGTCGTGGTCTGTGGCGTCCGAGCGGCTCCTATTGCTGCGTGAGGTGATCGGTCAGGTCGAGCGGATCTCCGCCATTACCGACCAGCTGGAGACGGCGGGAGAACTCACGCGGGTCGAGGCTCGGCTCCTGCGGGCCGAGTTGGTCGAGACCCGGGCGGATGTCGCCGAGGCGGTGCTCGCAGAGGCCCGGGCCCGGGTCGAACTTCTCGGTTTGATGGGGCTTCCGCCGGACGCTCCGGTGGAGTTGCTGCCGGCGATTCCGCCCGCGTCGATCGCTGAGACCACCGGTGCGAACGAGCGACTCATCGAGGCGAACACCACCCTTGCGGTGCGCCGCGCCGAGTATCAGGTCGCCGAGGAGACGCTCCGCCTGGAAGTCCGCAAGCAGTATCCGGACATCACGATCGGCACGGGCTACGGGAGCGAAGACAACGACGACCGCCTCCTGCTTGGCGTGTCGATTCCCATACCGATCCTCAACGCCAACCGGGCGGGCATCGCGGAAGCGAAGGCTCGCCGCGAGGTGGCTCGGGCCTCGGCGGAGACGACCTTCGAGCGTCTGACCCGCGAACTCGCGATGGCCCGTGCCGCGTACGACGCCTCGCGAACGCAGCGAGACGCGTTCGAGCGTGACCTCGTGCCGATGCTCGACAAGCAGGCATCCGAAGTCGAGCAACTGATCGATCTTGGCGAGGTGAACACGCTGCTCTTGCTCGAAACTGTCACTCGACGGTTCGAGGCCAAGAGCCGCCTGCTCGATCTGCGTCTGGCCGAGACCAACGCGGCGATTGAAATCACTCGCCTGCTCGGTCCGGACGAGCCGGAATCTCCGGCTTCAGTCGAGCCCGCCACCGACGATAACACCACAACAGCAACCACACCACACACCGCGGCGAGAGGCGATACGCCCGCCGAGGAGGCATCCCGATGAACATCATGGAACGGGCAATCGCGATCGCCCTCGCGGCAGTTCTGCCGCTGACGCTGGCCGCCTGCGATGGCGGATCTCCGAAAACATCCGGCGAGGCCGAGCACGGCGAGGCGGATGGGCACGACCACTCGTCAGAGGCCGAGGCCGAGGCAACCGGGTCCGACCGTGTCGCCATCCCGGCCGCGGTGCGGTCGAACCTCGGCATCAGCTTCGTCAAGGTCGAGCGCCGGCGGGTCGAGCAGACTCTCCGCGTGCCGGGTCGGTTCGAGTACCTGCCCACGGCGCGACGCGAGTACCGGACCGCCGTCCCCGGTCGTGTTGAGCTGCTCGTCGAGCAGTTCGACCGGGTCCAAGCGGGCCAACCGCTCTACCGGCTCGATTCGCCGGCGTGGCGGGAGATGCAGCAGCAACTGGCCGACGCCGAGTCACAGATCGAGCGGCTGGGTGCACGTCTTGAGACCTTTGAGCCGCTGCTCGCAGCGCACCAGCAGCACGAGGACAGCCTCCACGAGAGTGTCGCCGTCTGGAACGAGCGGGTCGAACAGTTGCAGTCGGTCCGCGAGGCGGGCGGGGGCCGCGTCGATGAATTCGCCCAGGCCCGTGCGTCGCTCGCGAGCACTCGCGCTGACCTTGCCGACGTGATGGAGAAGAAGGCGGAACTCGGAGCGGACCGGCAGCAGACCGTTGCCGATCTCCGTGCGGCCCGGTCACGCCTGGACTATCTGCTCGATGCCGCCTCCTCCGTCGTTTCCCGTTCGAGGGACGAACTCGCCCGGACCGTCGAGACGCCTCATGGGACCGAGCCCGTTTGGGCCACGATCGCCGCAATCGAGGTCACTGCGTCTGAAGCCGGCGTCGTGGAGATGTTGGGCCTGACCAACGGCTCGTGGGCGGACGAGAAGACACCCGTCGTCACCGTCGTGCAGCCCGATCGGCTCCGTTTCCGAGCGTCCGGGCTCCAAAGCGACCTGGGCGTGCTGCGGGACGGGCTCACGGCTCGGATCGTCCCCCCGACGCCGACCGCCGCGGGACGCGCCGTGCCTCTGACCGCGACGATGGACGGCACCATCTCGCTCGGGCTGGCAGGCGACCCAAACGACCGCACGCTCGAACTGTTCGTCGTACCCGATGAACTCAAGCCCTGGGCCCGACCGGGCGTCTCGGCTCAGCTCGAGATCGTGACCGACTCGACGGCTTCGCCCGAACTCGCCATCCCGCTCGCCGCGGTGCAGCGTGATGGGCTCTCGCCCGTCATCTTCCGTCGCAACCCGAGCAACCCGAACGAGGCGATCCGCATTGAGGCCGACCTCGGTCTCGACGATGGGCGTTGGGTCGCCCTGCTCAGCGGTCTTCGTGACGGCGACGAGGTCGTCCTCGACGGTGCTTTTCAGCTGATGCTCGCCACCAGCGGTTCGATCCAGAAGGGTGGCCACTTCCACTCCGATGGCACGTTCCACGAAGGGGAGGATTGAGCCATGTTGAAAGCCGTTATCCGCTTCTCGCTCCGCTATTCCACGCTCGTGCTCATCGCGGCGGTCATGATCGTCGGCTACGCCGGCTATCGCTTGCCGAGGATGAGCGTCGATGTGTTCCCCGAACTTAACGCGCCGACCGTCACGATCATGGCCGAGTCCGGAGGGCTCGCCGCCGACGAGGTCGAGCAGTATGTCACTTTCCCCATTGAGACCGCCGTCAACGGTATGACGGGTGTCCGCCGTGTCCGAAGCGCAAGCGCCATCGGGCTGGGAATCGTCTGGGTGGACCTTGAATGGGGCACCGACCTCTACGATGCCCGACAGCTCGTCTCTGAGCGGCTCGTCACCGCTCGCGAAAACCTTCCCGATGAGGTCGAACCATTCATCACACCGATTACGTCTATCGCGGGCGAGATCATGCTGATCTCCCTGTCGTCGCCCGACGGCTCGGCCAACCCCATGCAACTCCGCTCCTACGGCGAGTTCGAGCTGCGTAACAAAATCCTCGCGGTGCCCGGTGTCGCCCAAGTCGTCGCGATCGGCGGCGAGCTACCAGAGTATCAGGTCAATGTCGATCAGGAGCGGCTGAGGCTCTACGACCTGACCATCACGGATGTGGTCGAGGCCGCGGGCGGCGCGCACAGCACCGCGAGCGGCGGCTACTTGGTGAATGTGGACAACTTCGAGATCCCGATCCGTCAGCAGAGCCGGGTGACGCGCCCGGAGGACATCGCCAACACGATCATCAAGTATCACGAGGGCGTGCCCGTGACGATCGGTCAGGTCTCCGAGGTTATCCTCGGGCCGGCGATCAAGCGGGGCACGGCTTCTGAGGGGGGCGAACCCGCTGTCGTGCTGTCTATTCAGAAGTCACCGGGCACGAACACGCTCGCCCTGACCGACAGTCTTGATGCGCTCTTTGATCAGATCGAGCCGACACTGCCCGAGGGCGTCGTGCTCAACCGAGATGTCGTCCGACAGTCGCACTTCATCGACCGGGCGGTCCACAATGTGACCAAGGTGCTCGGCGAGGCGGTCATCATCGTGCTCGTCGTGCTCGTTCTGTTTCTGATGAATCTGCGGACAACGCTCATCACACTTACCGCAATCCCGATCTCACTGGCCGTTGGCCTCTTGATGATGGATGCGTTGAATCTCGGGCTGAATGTCATGACTCTCGGAGGGCTCACTGTGGCGATCGGCGTGCTCGTCGACGACGCAATCATCGATGTTGAGAATGTTTTCCGCCGCTTGAAGCAGAACCGGGCCTTCCCCGAGGCGGATCGGCGTCCGTTTACTGAGGTCATCTTCGACGCCAGCAACGAAATCCGACCGGCGATGGTCTTCGCGACGGTCATCATCGTCATGGTGTTCGTGCCGCTTCTCTTCCTGCAGGGGCTCGAAGGCCGGTTTTTCCAGCCCTTGGCACTTACTTACATGATCTCGATCCTTGCGTCGCTGGTCGTGGCCCTGACGGTCGTGCCCGCGATGTGCCGGTTCCTTCTCAAGGGCAAACTCGGAGGCAAGCACGAGGACCGAGACGGATTCCTGGTCCGCCTTCTGAAAAGGGCGTACGAGCCTTCACTCCGAGCGGCCATTCGGTACCGGGCGTGGGTGCTCGGCACCGCCGGTGCCGTGACCGCCGGCGCACTCCTGCTCGCGAGCACGTTCGGCAGCTCGTTCCTTCCGTCGTTCAATGAGGGCACCTTCACGGTCTTTCTGCTCGCTCCTCCCGGCACTTCGATCGTCGAGAGCGATCGGCTCGCGACGGAGGTCGAGAAGCAACTCGTCCAGATCGACGGGGTCCGTTCCGTCTCCCGGCGTACCGGCCGGGCCGAACGTGACGAGCATGCCGAGCCGGTCAGCAACTCCGAGATCGAGGTCACCGTTGATGCGGGGAGCGACCGGTTCGAGGTGCGAGAACAGATCGACCGCATCCTCGGGGCCGTACCGGGGATCACCACGATGGTTGGCCAGCCCATCGAGCACCGGCTCAGCCATGTGCTGTCGGGCACGCCCGCGGCGATCGCCATCAATGTCTTCGGTGAAAATCTGACCGAGCTTCGTGATGTCGCCAAGGCGATTGAGGCCGAACTCCAAGGCCTGCCGGGCGCTCGTGATGTCAACGCCAACCGAGAGGTATTGATCACTTCTTTGCCAATCCGCTACCGCCATGCGGAACTCGCGGCGGTCGGTCTCAGCCCCGCCGACGCCGCGGAGCAAGTCCGCGAAGCCCTCTATGGCGAGGTTGTGGACACCGTCAACCAAGGTGTTCGGCAGTATGATCTCGTCGTTCGGCTCGCACCTGAGGAACGTGAGTCGTTCCGGCAGGTCCGAGACCTGCTTCTCCGTGGCCGGGGAGGGGCCACCGTTCGTTTGAGCGATGTCGCTGATATCGGTCCGGAACGATCAAGCAATCTGATCACTCGCGAGAACGCTCAACGGAAAGCCGTGGTGTCGCTCAATGTGGCCGAGGGGTCCAATCTGGGCGACCTTGTCGCCCAGGTGCAGGAGCGTGTCGATCCCATTGTCCAGCGGGCTGGCATGACCGTGTCCTACGGAGGTCAGTTTGAAGCGCAGCAGTCCGCGTCACGGACGATCCTCGTCGCGGGCATTGCCGTCGCACTCATCATGCTCATGCTGCTCCAGATCTCCACTGGGTCGATGCGGGCGGCGGTGCTCGTCATGCTCAACATGCCCCTCGCGTTGATCGGCGGCATCGCCGCGATCTACATCAGCGAGGGGGGCGGCCCGATCGCAAACACGCTCGCCCTCGTCGGCATCGGGGGCCCGTATATCCCGCCGGTGATCTCCATCGCCAGCCTTGTTGGTTTCATAACCCTCTTCGGCATCGCGGTCCGTAATGGCATCCTGCTCATCAACCACTACAACCATCTAATGCAGCACGAAGGTGTGCCGCTCGGAGAAGCCATTGTTCAGGGGTCGATGGAACGGCTTGTGCCGATCCTGATGACCGCGATCTCAGCGGCGCTCGGGCTTGTCCCTCTGGCGCTCGCCGCGGGAGAACCGGGCAGCGAACTGCTCGCGCCCCTCGCCATCGTCACCCTCGGGGGTCTGTTGACCTCCACATTCCTGAACCTGATCGTTGTTCCGGCGGGGTACTCGCTCGTTTTTGGGCACAAGCCTGAGCGTCGTCCCGCTGATCACCCATCTGTGCTCACGCGTCTCGTGGGCATATTCCGCCGACCCAAGACCATCACCTCGAAGGAGTCCTGATCATGAACGACCTTTTCAAGATTCTCGCCGCCGCCAGCACGACCGTCGCGCTTTCGATCTCGTTACCCGGCTGCGGGGAGTCCTCAGAATCAAAGTCCGCCGAGACACACACCGCGGACGACGGTCATGATCACGCTGGTGACGGCGACGACCATGAGGGGCACGACCACGCCGAGGGTGAACACGACGATCATGACCACGGTGAGATGCGGTCTCTCGGTAGCGTGACGATCGCCGGAACGAAGCTGGCGGTCTCAGTGTCCAGCGACATCCGACCATCATCGGAGGTGCACCTCGATCTCGAAGTCGAATCCGGGCCGATCCCCGCCACCGTGCGTTTCTGGATCGGCGATGAGGCCGGGACGGGCGCGCTGAAATCGAAGGCGGACGCCCACGACGACCATTTCCACGGCCAGACCGAATCGCCCTCGACGATGGACGGTGCGAGTCTCTGGATCGAGATCGAGTCCGTCAACGGAAATCGCACTGTCGGCTCGATGCCTCTTGAGGGATAAGCCATGATCGATGTGACCGCAAACGTCCATGCCGAAGCAACCGCAACTGAAGCATGGGAACTGATCTCGGACTTCGAGGGCGAATGGGAGCCATCGAACCCCGAGCACAAGGGCACCGAGGTACTGACCGAGCCCAAACAGCCCCTCCGTGATGGCCTGCGCTGGTGGCAACGCGAAGGTGTCGGTCCCTTGACCGGCGAACTCACCGCGACGGTGCACGACACGCGGCCGGGTCGTGCGTTCTCTTGGACCGGCGAGGCTATCTACAAGCCGTTTGGAATGTGTGTCAGGGTCAAGGAAGGCGGCGACTTTCGGATCGAGCCCGAGGGCGACGGTGTACGGCTCGTCCATCGCGTATGGGGCGAGTTCCCGAAAGGCCTCGTAGGCTGGGTGATCGAGCGCGTCATCGGCACACTACTCCGATTCAGGTCGGCCGCCTACCGCCACACGCTCGTCGAGCTCGAGTACTTCGCTGGGCGACTGGAGGGAAGCATCGCCCGCGGTGAGCGCCGATGACACAGACGAACCACCACAATCACGGTGCTGATATTGGATCGAAACGGCTGGGTATCGCCGTCGCCATTAATCTGCTGCTCACTGCGGCCCAGGTCATCGGGGGCGTGCTCTCCGGGAGCCTTTCGCTGATCGCGGACGCGCTGCATAACTTCAGCGATGCAGCCGGACTGCTCCTTGCCCTGATTGCTCGGCGTATTTCCAGGCGTCCCGCGGATGAGCAACGCACCTTCGGCTACGGGCGAGCCGAGGTGGTCGGCGGCCTGATTAACCTCACCTCCATCATGGTCATCGCGGGCTATCTGCTCATTGAGGCCATCAACCGCACCTTCGACCGTCCCGAGATCGACGGCTGGATGGTCGTCATCATCGCCTGCATTGCACTGGTTGTCGATGCCGCGACGGCCGTTCTGACCTACACGATGTCGAAGGAGAGCGTGAACATCAAGGCGGCGTTCCTTCACAACGTCGCGGACGCTCTCGCCTCGGTGGCGGTCATTATCACCGGCACCCTGATCATCCTGTTCGACTGGTACTGGACCGACATCGTTGCGACCATCGGAATCTCGGTCTACATCGTGTGGATCTCGTGGTCGCCTATGAAGCGGTGTATCCGGATTCTGATGCAGAGCACCCCGGACGAACTCGCACTCGACGCAATCGCATCGACCATCCGCGAGGTTGAGGGTGTCCAGGACGTCGGCCATCTCCATGTCTGGCCAATTGACGAACATGCCGTCTCCCTTGAAGCTCAGATCGCGATCCGCGACGAGTCCCCTCTCACCGCGACTTCCGATATCATCGAGCGTGTTCGTCGATCGCTCGGGAGCGACCACGGCATCAAGCATGTGACGATCGAGCCCATTCCCGTATCTATGTTCAGTTCTGGATTAGTGACTGATCACTCACCTAACAAGCCGGCGGGTAGCGGAAGCTAGGGCTGAAGTGAGGCTGTTGCCCCAGCAGGTCAGCCCTGTCCGAATTCGCGGCCGACATTGACGCTGTCGATAACTGCTTCAAGCTGACACTCGACAGCCGCACTTCAAATCCGTGCACTCGGCGAAATGAGTGCAATGATGTAAGATAGTGTTGTGCGTCGTGACGGTTCACGACGCCATCGATGCTTAATGCTACGTCAGTCTCGACCAGATGCTGCGACAGCAACCCAGGCCGGCATTAGATGGTTGGCGATGACAGGGCGTGCCTCGCGAGTGAGCCGCCACGTCTGCCCGGTCCGCCGTTCGATGAGCCCGGCTTGATCAAGCAGTCCGGTGATCAGCTTCCACCCCGGCCGCCCCTCCGGCGTGACCTTGCACGGGTGTCCCCATGGGAGTCGGCCAAAGTGCCGATCGGAGATCACCCAGGTCCACCGACTCTCCCGAAGCGTGACGAGTAACGCGAGGTCGAACGCCAATGCGATCGCCGGCTCACGCTCAACGGGATCCCATCGCCGATCGATCGCTTCACGCTCGTACGCCGGTGCGATGTCCTCGTAGAACACGCTCACCTTGTTGAGGATGATCAACGGCGGCCGGTACAGCTTGTCATCGAGAATGCTGACGCCGGGGTCGAACACCTCGGCAATGCCTTCAGCATCGAGCATCGCCATGAACTTGGCGGCCTCATCCTCGGTGATCTCCTGGACCGGCGTGTGCTTCCGACGACTCGGTACCACTCGATCCCGTCGAGGCTTTGACTTGGTCTTCACCGGCTTCCGTTGCGGAGGCTCGGGATCACCCATGAGCCGGACGAGTCGCTCGCACGCACCATGGCTGTTCATGATGAGTTGCTGCACCTTGACATGACGCTGCCGCCAGAGCGACGCCCGCTTGGCAAGCTCGGCCCGGAAGGTCGGGCCGCCGCTGTCCCACAGGTCGATGAACCGAGCGGCGACCGCCCCATGTGCGTCCACTGTGGTCTGCACGAGCAGGGCATCGAGCGACACCAGCCATGCTCTCTCGATGTCGGTGAGTTTCTCGTCCATGGGTGCCTCCGTATGCTCGACGGCTCCGCCGTCGGCAAAATTTTTTCTGAAGGCCGCCCCCGGCTGTCGAGCCGTGGACGGCGAGTTCATCGCAGGATCCGGCCGAGTTGGCCAGGATCCTCATGCGGCTCGTCGTTGGCGACGGCAGTCATCGCAACCTTTGAGCTCGAAGGGCTCCCAGCAGTCGCCGCTGCAACGCTTTGGAATGTCAACGGTTACGGCATCAAGGGGGATGGGCCGCCATTTGTACGCCTGGCGGCATGGAGCGGGTCCGTTACGAGCCGCTAGGCGTACATTCCGCTGCTCGATCAACTCTGCCGGGATCGCGAACTCGAAGTCGACCTCGTTCTCATCAAGATTCGCAACCGCGGAACTGATCAGGGTCTCCGCGAGCTTGCGGAGCGAGGTCTCGCCATCGTCCGCGAACGCCTGGAGCATGTCGGAGAGATCCTTGATAACTCCATCGGTGATCGCGGCGATCTCCTTCTCGGTCAACGCGGGCCCGCCGTTCATGCCAGCGAGCTTGTCCTCGATGATGCGGATCTGCTTGGTCGTTTCGTCGATCGCATCGTTGACGATGTCATCGTCGTCGCCGCCGAGACGACGGACCTGCGATTTCAGGCGCATCTTCAGCTTGTCGAGATTGGCCAGGAGTTGCTCGGCCTCGCCCGATTCGCCCCGACGCTGCTTGTCTTGCTCGCCGATCTCTTGGATGATCCGCTCGCGGAGATCAGGGAGCGAGCAGATCAACGCCTCGATCTCTTCCAAGACCGCGCGATGCAGCGGCCCCGACGGCAGCCATCTCCGACGCTGCGATCCCTTCGCAGGCATGTCGACGCTCTTGTTGAGTCCGTAATAGATCCGTCCGCGGCTTCGCTTTGCGATGAGCCGCCTGCCGGTCGTCGGCTCGACGAGGATGTCGGACAAGAGATGCTTCGTCCGGCCGTTGCGGCGCGCCGGATCCTTGATCCAACCCGACTTGATCTTGGCGCGATGCGCGGCCTGCTCTGCCATCGCCGCTCGCCGCAGATGTTCGGGCAGATAGTCGCGGAGTTGCGGGTATGCGATGACGTACCATGAACTCTCGGGCCGGATGCCGCGGATGCGGCGACCTTGCTCGCGGGGCAGCGGCTCCGGGCGTCCTTCTGCTTGGTTAAAATAGAGAGCAGACGAATGCCGGTTGGCATAGCCAACGCCGCAGTACGTCTCGTTGCGGAGCATCGCATCGATGACGGTCTTGGTCCATCGTTTGCCGTTGGGCGACGGGATCTCTTCATCATTGAGGACGCGCGCAATGCGTGTACCCGCGAAGCCCTGCTCATGCCGCATCTCAAAGATCCGGATGACGACCGCATGATGCTCCGGGTCGCCCGGGATCAGCGTGACTTTGTCCTTCTTCTCCTTCTTGAACCCCATTTTGCCCGGCTCATACCTGAGCCGGACCCCCTTGGTCTCAGGATCCAGGTTGAGCCGCGTTCCATCCGGGAGCAAGCGGATGATACAGATCGGCTCGTCGTCTTCGGTCATATAGAGACGGTCGATGCCGTACGCCCCCTTGCTCGCATGACTGCGACGCCCCTCGCGGAGCGCCTGTTGCGACCCCCTGGCCGAGTTGTCTGCGATGCCGCGGGCGGTCTGCTGAGCGATCATCGCTTTCATCATGCGGACCATGGTGGCGTTGTTGGCATCCTCCATGAACGCGTCGGTCTCGGCGATCTCGATGCCCTCGTCCAAGAGGCGATCGGCCAGAGCCCCAAAATGGAGCGGCCCCGAACGCCCGAACCGGCTTTGGTCATAGAACAGGACGACATCGATCCGCTCGCCCGACCGCTTGCGCGCGATGATCTCGTCCATCGCCGCTTCAAGATTGGCCTTGATGCTGCCGGACTTGCCGACAAGTTGCAAGGCGTCGGCGAGCTCCATGTCGTACTCCTCCGCGAAGTACTCCATGGAGTTCATCTGATCATCGATCGAGGTATCGGCCTGCTCCATCGTACTGCATCGCGGCATGGGGACCGCTCGTTTTCCGTTGAGTCGAGACTTCCGTTTCATGTCTCTTCCTCCTCATATCCGCCCATTCGCCTGCGGACCATGGAGGCAAGTAGAAGTCGAAGGGCGTCATTGCATTGCTGTTCCTCCTCCGGGTTCTGCCGTATATACGAGACGGAAACCGGAACCTGCCGCGGCGGACGGCCGCGACGACGAGAAACGATCTCGCCGCATTGGCCGCCGCGGGATTGCGTCAGGTGTGGTTCGCCCTTCTCATTTCCACAAGTCATGCAACGACTCCTCCCTCGCGCGCCAGTTTTCTTGGTATTGACGGGCGCGACCGCTCCGATTTGCAGGTTTCTCAGCTTCTGCGCTCACTCACGCGTGCCCGCCACGGCTTGGTGTCCATGGGAACAACCGGCACCACGGCCATCCGCTGACCGTGCCCGTGTGTGCCGCGCGCCTCGTCTACCGCTTCGCGGAAGCCTTCTCCGAACTCTCGCGCGTACCCGTCCTCGATCACATCGAGCATGCCATAGACGACACCCATCAAGGTTGCGATATCTGTGCTCGTCATGCCCTTGTCGAGCGTCTGGATCCGGATCCCACGCAGGTCCGCGTGTTCACAGTCCGGGGTGCCCACCGGATCCGGCGCGCTCACCGCGATGAGCAGGGTGCGAGACAACCCCGCCGTCGCCGCCTCGCAGTTGCTCGCGAGCAGCCTGATCTTCCTCGCCATCCCATCCGGGCCGTTGAACGTGTGCGTTGTTGTCATCGCCGTACCTCTCACTAAAGGACTGAACCACCAAACCCGCCGCG
The DNA here is from genome assembly GCA_037576205.1 of Pyrocystis lunula. NCBI lineage: Eukaryota > Dinophyceae > Gonyaulacales > Pyrocystaceae > Pyrocystis > Pyrocystis lunula. The sequence continues at coordinate 97,381 of JAPIWU010221456.1, read as the reverse complement.
AGGCGTTAGCCCCACGGCGAGCCTCTCTCCCCTCCGCCCTCATCCGCCGCAGTCGTCGCACAGGTCGAGCCCCGCCGCGTCGAGCATCTCGCGTCGTGCCCGATTCACGAGCTCGCGGAAGGCGTCTTCGCCCATCTCCGCGCCCGCGGCCATCTGCGACAACACCATGAGCACCGCGACATCGAGCTGCGCGAGCAGCACCGCGATCTCGGCCTCGTTGAGCGTCCCGACCGCGCCGGCCACCAACGCCTCCGGCCTCGCCGCGGGGACCGGCCCATCCCGGTCCTCCCCAAGCGTGGCCGCCACCGCGAGCACGCTCCCGTGCTCCTCGGCCCACGCGAGCAGCCCGTCCGCCGCCGCCGTAATCTCGTCCGCCGTGTGCGTGTTGTCGTTCGTCATCCGATACTCCGTGCGTACGCCAATGGGGCAATACGGCGTACATAGCGGTGCCTTGAGCGGAAGGCAAGGATCTATCCGCAGCGAACGCGACAATTTCGAGACCGTTTCGGAGTCGCGTCAGGATCCAGCCCGAGCCCCCATGGATCCTGACGTGAATCTTCGAGTCCTGGGTACGCGAGCATCCACGCCAAGACACAGATCCGGCGTACCATGATCCTCATGCCACGAACAGGTACACCAAATCAGTCATGGCGTGAAGTGCTTGATGAGGTACGCGAGATCGCGTTGCGCACGGATACGGGACGCACGAAACTGCTCAGCAAGCTCGACGAACTCGACCTCGCGATGACCAGTGAGATCGACACCCTGGACGATGCACGCCGCCGGCGAATCGTCGGCCCCCGTGCCCGCGTGCGGGCCGCCATCTACACCGTCGAAGAGTCCCGTCGCGGGCCCGCTCTGGTTGAGATACGCCCCGATGCATCGGCGAGGCCGTACAAGGTGCCGCTGTCACACTACCGGGCCGTAGCCGCCGCCGTCGCGACCACCCCCAAGCCGCAACTCTTCGCCGTGATCAAGGCCGCTGCGAGCCGCCGGCTCGGCGAAGATCTGCCCGACTACGCAGCACGTGTCTCGCTGCGACTCTGGTCCGCCGCCGCCCTCGTGCAGCACGAGGGAGCCCGCTTCACCCGCGTCGGCAATAAGACCGAGTTCACGCGAGCGACCCGGGAGACATGGGCGAGGCTGGAACATCAGCCATTCGAAGTGAGGGCGGCTCAGTCCTGATCGGGTTCACTCGGCGGGAGCTGAATCGCCTCGATCGCCTTGACGGCGTCCGCGTCGTACACCGTGAAGTACAGGTCGAGGATCTTGCTCGATCCGTGTCCCATCAATCGCAGCGCGTACCCATAAGGCTGATTCTCTCTCGCGAGTCGCGATGCGAACGCGTGCCTGAAGGTGTGCGTCTTGTACTGAGTCGGGTTCTCGAACCCGCACTTTGCGCACAATGCCTTCACCTGATCCAACAAACGGGTGTCGACGATCTTGCCGTTGCCCTTGGGGTAACGCTTGGACGGCCGGGAGTGGAACACGCGTTCGTCGATCCGTGGCAGCGACTCAAGGTACGGCCGGAGCTCGGAGTGGATCGGGATCTGGCGCGACTTCCCCGACTTGGTGTTGCCGTCAGAACCGCCGTGGCGGATGTCGAGCACGCCATTGCCGTTGGCGTCGAGGTGGACATCTTCCCAGAGCAGATCCCGCATCTCACCGACGCGACAACCGGTGTAGGCGAGGAACACGACGATCGGCCGGAGATAGTCGTCAGCGTTGTCGACCATCTTCCGGACCTGCGCAGGCGTGAAGCACGGCTGCTTCTTCGAGGCAGGCTTCTTCAGCTTCAGCGTGCGGATCGGGTTCTTCTGGATGATCTCTGCGTGCTCGCACGACCATTTGAAGAGCTGCTGGACGATCACCATGCGGTCGTAGACCGTCTTCTTGGCCAGATGGTTCATCGTCTTCACGAATGCCCAGAACTCGACCTGACCAAACCGGCCGAGGTAGACGATAGACCGCTCTCTGCAGAACTCTTTCAGCTTCCCGAGCGTGTGCTCGTAGGCCGCCATGGTCCTCGGCTTGAGCCGCCGGGCTCGGCAGGTATCGAGGTACAGATTCACAGCTTCGTCGACGGTGTACTCCTTGGGGGCTTCGAGTCGGTCGCCGTGGCAGATCTTGTCGTGCAGGGCATGGGCCACGTTGATCGCGGCCGCCTTGTTCTTGGTCTTGAGGCTCCGGCGTTGCTGCTTGTTGCCGAGGCTCCACTCGGCGTAATAGGTCTTGGTGCGTGCCGGTGTGCCGTCCTTCTTCCGGTACGACTTGTGCCCCACGTGGATGATGGGGTTGCTCGTGCCCTCGACCGCAAACCGGTTGACCAGCGTCACCCGTGCTCCTTCATGAGCTCTTGGATGAACCGATCGCGGAGGAACAGCAGGGGCTTGCCGGGCTTGGCCGACTTCGGGAACCGCCCCTCCGACACAAGCCTCTTGACGGTGAACGGTGACCGCCGGGCGACCTTGGCGGCTTCGTCAAGCGTGATGATGGGCGGCAGCTCGTACTCCTCCGCCAACGCCCGAGCTTCGTGCAGCGGAATGTTGAGACCGATAAGACGCCGCGAGCTCGGGGAAGTGGGCACGGGGCGGGGGATGCGGACGGTGCGCCCGCGGACGAAGCCGACGCGGCGGGCAAAAAGCCAGGACGCTCGGGCGGATCGGAGGATGAGAGACCTCATCGTGGGCATCACAGCACCCCCCTCAGCTCGATGTTGCGGACGCTCGCCGCGATCGGTGAGCCGTCCCTAGTCAGCCATGCTCTGCCGAGGTCGGTCAGCGTGTAATCCGTGATCCGCAGGGATCCGTCGGCGGGCTCATCGATGAATCCCTCCGCCTTGCCAACCTGAAGACCAAGTTGCGACTCGGCGAGCCAGAACGCCTTCGCGGTGCTCGGTCCCTGTTGGTTGCCCAGCGCCCGCTCGCCGAGCCGAGCGATCTGTTCAGGTCCGACCTCGGCGTCGAGGAGCAGCATGAGGGAAGCCGCGGCGCGCCAGACGCGGCCGTTGTTGCCATCGGCTTCACGCTGGTAGCTGGCGAAGACGCCCGCGAGCACATGGAGCTCTGGCTCGTCACTCCCGTGCACGGCCTCGATGTCGAGACCAAGCAGGTCCACGGCGGCTGCATGGACGAAGAATTTTGCGAAGCCGTCCCGGTCGATCGCCGTGGAGATCAGCCCGAGGGCCCAGGCGTGTTCGATCACGGCGGAGCTCGCGACACCCTCGTGTGCGGGCAGATCTTCATCGATCGTGTCGACGACCTCGGACGCGACCATCCCGTTCGTGGACCGCTCGGCGAGGTAGTCCAACGCGATGATGAGGTGCCCCCGGGTGACCGGCGTGAACAGGGCGGCTGTGGTCTGGAATGCTCGCATATGGTAGGCCTCTACATTTACCCACGCAGAGTAGCCGCGGCACGCGAGCCCGTCTATGGCTACATAGAGAAAATCGTGGGGATGTTGTGGTACCATTGGGTCAATGCCTGACGCCGCCTACGCCCTCCGACAGATCGACATCGCCCGCGAGGAGCTCACCGGGGTGCTGGGCGAGTGCCCGTCATCGGGTGCCCGGATTGCGAAGGCACTGGCCGCATTGCAGTCACTCGAACGTGAGCTCATCGCGGACGCCGGCGAAAGGCCGACGGCACGCCGCCGCGGTCCGAAGGTCGCCAAGACGGTCGAGGACTACAGGGTCGAAAAGTTCCCGTCGCGGCCGGCAGTCCTCGCCGAGTACCGGAGCACCGACGCGGAGCCATTCCGTTGCCCGAAGGACATCGTGTTCGCGACCGCCGCCGCGGTGCAGGACCTGAAGCAGTGCAAGTTCATCGACCTTCATGAGGCCGTGCAGAAAGCACTCGGCGAGCGGGTGCCCGACTACCACATCCGGACGGCCCTGAGGTGGATGAAGCACGAGCAGCTCATACGCCATGAGCGGGCGATGTTCAGCCCGGCCAAGGCCGGCTCGCTGAAGTCGCAAGCCACCAAGGCATGGAAGCAGCTCGAAGCTGAAAGCTGACGCTCGCCGACGAACGCTCGGGCACGTATCCGCCGAGCTCGCGGCATCGTCGCGTTGCTGATCTAGGCCAGTTCAAGGCCAACAGGGTCAAACGTCTCGGAGTGCTTCGTCCTAAACCCCTAAAAAACAAGACCCTGCAACAGCAGGGTCTTATCGAAGCGGAGAGGGGGGGATTCGAACCCCCGATGACCCGAAGGCCATACCGGATTTCGAATCCGGCGCATTCAACCGCTCTGCCACCTCTCCGGACAGAACTCTCGGCCATCCCGGCCGCGGTCGCTAGTCTAGGCCCGATCCATCCCGGGCACGACGGCCTCGATCGGTCCAAACATGCGTCCACGCCACCGCATCAGATCACAGACACCCCGCGACGCCCACGCCGTTCGCGATCTCCTCACCCTCGCCTTCCCGACAGACGCCGAGGCCAGGCTCGTCGAAACGCTCGCCGCGGCCAAACACCTCTGCATGGCCCTCGTCGCCGAACGGGCCGCGGCCGGCACCATCGCCGACACCACCACAGGGCACATCGCCGGCTACATCGCGTTCAGCCCGGTGACCCTCGACGGACAGCCGACCGATGGGGTCGGGCTCGCGCCCCTCGCCGTCCACCCCGATGACCGCCGCGTCGGGCTCGGCGCCGCGCTCATCAACACCGGCCTCGAGCGGTGCGCCGAGAACGGGTCCGCGTTCGCCGTCGTGCTGGGCGATCCGAACTACTACACCAGGTTCGGCTTCGTGCCCGCCAGCCGGGCGGGCCTCGACTCGATCTACCAGGCCGGCGACGCCTTCATGACCCGCGAACTCACGCCCGGGGGCATCCCCCGCCCCGGGCTGATCCGCTACGCCCCGGCGTTCGACGATCTCGAGTAGACGCCGATCAGACGGTTCCGCCATCCCGGCGCGACAATCCCGGTCACCCGGGCAGCAGCCCCACCAACGCCGAGACGATCTCGGCCGGCTCGCTCATCCGCCCCGTGCCCACCTCACGGCAGGCCTGCCAGCCGTCGCCCGGGCCGACGAACGAGAACCCGTCCTCATCCAGCGTCCGCATGTTCCGCTGCGTCGAGGGCTGGCCCCACATCGTCACGTTCATCGCCGGCGCCAGCAGCACCGGCGTCTTGGACCGGTCCACCGCGCTGAGAATCAGCGTCACCACGTCGTCGGTCCGCCCCGTCGCCAGCCTCGACAGCCCGTCCATCGTGCACGGGGCGATCACCGCCGCGTCCATCGCGTTCGCCAGCGAGATGTGCTGCGGGTCCTGGCTCTCGATGTGCTCCCACGCGCTCGTGTACACGGGCCTGCCCGAAAGCGCCTGGAACGTCAGCGGCGAGACAAACTTCGTCGCCGCCGGCGTCATCGCCACGGTGACCTCCGCCCCCGCCTGCGCCAGCCGGCTCACCACCGTCGCCACCTTATAGACAGCGATCCCGCCGCAGATGCCCACAAACAGACGCCGCCCGGACACGGCCTCGGAGAGCCGGACCGGGTCCAACGGGTCACCCTGTGATTGCGTGCCTGTGCCGTCCGCCATCGGGCTCCATCCGCTCGACGTGATCGCGCCGCACCCGGGGCCTGTGCCCAGCGGGCCGCAACGCCGACCCGGTCAGAGCAGCGCGACCTCGGCAGAATCCGCCTCGTCGGCGCCGCCGACGAACTCGAGCGTGATCAGATCCCGACGGATCTCCTCGATCACCAGCTCGAGATCCGACCGGCCGGCCCGATCGATCAGCGGCCGCTCGCCGTCGAGCAACTGCTGCAGCCGACGCTGGATCAGCGTGCAGAGCTTGAACCGTCCGCCGGCCTTGATGGCCAGCTCATCGTCCTTCAATGCTTCGATCATGGACACTCCACCCTGTGTCTGTGGTCCGCGCCGCTCGCGCCGGACGAACATCAAGAGTAGGTCAGCACCGCATCCGAGTCTAGGAACACCCCAGTCCGGGAAATCCGCCCCCGCGAACGCTCATCCCCGACGGGTCCCACCACACCCCGACAACCCGCTACCCTCCGCTCAAGCCATGGACTTCAAGCCAGACGACAAGATCCGACACGCCAAGCAGCCCGGCTGGGGCGTCGGTGTCGTGCTCACCGCACAACGCATCTCCCACGAGGGCAAGCCCTGCCAACGGCTCACCGTCCGGTTCGACCAGGCCGGCAAAAAGACCGTCTCCACCGCCTTCGCCGACCTCCGCCGCCTCGAGGCCGCGGGCACCGGTGACACCCCGCCCGGCACGAAAAAGCCCGCCGCGGGCCGGTCCGCCAGCCAGCAGCCCGCCGCCAAACCCGCCCCCAGACCGGCCACCAGACCGGCCCCGATCGAGCCCCCCGCCCCCGTCGCCACGGCCGAGCAGCCCTCGCCCGAGGTCCTCGCCGCCCGCATCGTCGCCATCCCCGACGATCTGGCCGACCCCTTCCGCCCGATCGCCGATCGCCTCCACGCCACGGCCGAGGCCTACCGATTCGACCCCGCCACCCGCGACCTGCTCGACTGGGCCACCATCCAGACCGGCCTGCACGACCCCCTCTCGGTCTTCAGCCGGCACGACCTCGAGCAGCATTATCAGACCTACCGCATCCACCTCGACCGCCACCTCAAAGCACTCTTAGATGAATGCCGCACAAGCCGGCTCGATCCCAGGCCCATGCTCGCCAAAGCGCACCCCGCCGTGCAACAGGCGCTGAGGCGGATCAACCCCGGGCGTTGACCCAGGGCAACACGCCGCAGATCCGCTGCGACGAACCGACACCCCCCACATCTCGCCTTCATCGCCCTCAACCGCCGTCCGGCCGCGCGGTGCCCGTTTTTATCCAGACCACCCCCATGCCCCGGCCCTCCGGCACGCCCGCACGCCGATTGGCCCGCCCGTTGTATTCCCCCTCCCATCGCCTCGCTTCGCCTCGACACATATCCAGACCAGACGACGGGAACCAGACATGAACGAACAGGACTTCAAGGCCAAGATGACCGAACTCCTCGGCCAGATCAACGACCTGCCCGAATCCGACCGCCCCGCCCTCGAGCGGCTCGCCGAAGAGACGCAGGGCCGGCACGACCGCATGAAGAAGACCCTCCGCGACCTCCAGGAATCGCTCGACCATCTCCGTCTGACCGTCAAGTACCTCGTCTTTGATCTGGAAGCGACCCGCCGCGAGAACAAGTACCTCCGCACCCTCGTCGACGGCCAGCCCGAGGACGAGGCCGACGACCAGATCTGATCCCTTCGCCCATAGCCCCTTTACAGACGAGCGTTCCTCCTGACGCCCGTCTGCCGCCCCCGGGCTCCCCCCTTCGCCCGGGCCAGCGGATCATCGCGTGCAGGCCGGCCCGTCCCCGCGGGCCGGCCTGTTTTCTGCGCGTACAGTTTTGAGACACACCACGCTACAGGAGGCACACCATGGCAGACCCCATCGCCAGCAAGCTCAACACACTCCTCGCCGACACCGTCGTCTTCTACTACAAGCTCCACAACGCCCACTGGTTCGTCACGGGGCCCGAGTTCCTCACCCTCCACGCCCACTTCGAGGCCCTCTACACCGCCTGGCACACCCACCTCGACGACATCGCCGAGCGCGTCCTCGCCCTCGACGAGGAGCCCGTCCCCACCCTCGCCGCCGCCGTCGAACGGGCCACCCTCAAAGAACGCACCGACCACCCCGATGCGCACGCCCTCGTCCGCGAGACGATCGACGACCTCATGGCCCTCCACGGCTCCATCGTCGAACTCATCAAGCACGCCGAGCCCGCGGGCGACCGCACCACCTGCAACATCCTCGACGCGATCAACGACGCCATCGAGAAGGACGTCTGGATGCTCAAGGCTCAGTTGCCCAAGTGACCCGCGCACCGGCCGCACCGGGCGTGTAAACACCCACTAACATGACGGCGTGCCACCCGTCCACGTCATCGTGATCACCCACACCCCCGCCCGCCTGAGGCGGACGCTGCTGGGTGTCCCGGCCGGGTCGCTCGAACCCGCCTCGCTCACGCTCGCCTGCGACGCCGACGACCCCGAGATCGAGGCCGTCGCCCGCGGGGCCACCGCCGACTCGGGATTCCCCCTCACCCTCGTCCGCCGCCCGAGCACGGGCCGGGCCCGCCTCGCCCAGACCCGCAACAACGCGGTCCGTGCGCTCGTGCAACGAGAATCACACAACAGGCCGGACCCCGCCTCCGTCCTCGTCTTCCTCGACGGCGACGTCATCCCGGGCCCCGACACCCTCGCCCGCCACCACGACCGACTGACCGACCCGAAGCGCCCCCGCCAACTGAGTCTGGGTTGGCGCGTGGACATGACCCCCGAGCAGGACGCGCTCTTCACCGACGAGGCCGTCCTCGCCGCGTCGCCGCCCCCGATCACCCCCGGCCAGCGCCGCGCGATCGACCAGCGGCACAAACGCTACCAACGCCAGGCCTTCTGGGCCCGCCTCGGCCTCGCCCGCCCCCACAAGCCCAAGATCCTCGGCGCCAACTTCGCCTGCCCGCTGGCCACCTACCTCGCCGTCAACGGCCAGGACGAAGAGTTCGAGGGCTGGGGCCAGGAAGACGACGACTTCGCCCGCCGCGTCTACCAATCGGGCGGCCGACCCCACATCGGCCTGCGCGACACCCTCGTCTACCACCAGCACCACGAGACCCTCGCCCCGCCCGAATGGAAGGCCGGCAGCAACGTCGCGCTGCTCCAATCGAAACGACCGACGAGGTGCGCACACGGGATCAAGAACCCGGTCGAGCAGCCGGAGGTCGAGGTGCTCGAGATCGCATAGATCGCCCGGCAGCACGCGCCACAGACGAGGCCCTGGCGCGAGCCTGGGCCCTCTTGAGCAACGGGGAAGAGCCCAGGCTTGCGCCGGGGCCTCGTTCAGAGGCACGATCAGAGGCACAGTTCCTTCGTGCCCTCCGCGCCCTTCGCGTTGACCCTCTTAGTCGAAATACTCACGCAAAAACTCCGCCACATCCCCCGCCTGTGTCATCTTCACCACCTCGAGCAGTCTCCCCAGGTCCCGCTTCGTCTTCGCCTCGATCTCGCCCGCGTCGATCTCGAGATCGTCCAGCTCGCGCACGAACCGGTACCGCATCCCGCCGCGCTCGCCCATGCCCCCCACCGGCTCGATCGCCCCGAGTTTCGCGAGCCCGATCAGCGCGTACTCGAGCACGCCCCCGCCCATGCCGTGCGCGTGGCCCTTGCCGATCACGTCGAGCCGGAGGTCGTCCGAATCGAACGTCGCGTGCCCGGCCCCGCCCCCCGACTCGCCCTCTCCGCCGTACCGCCGGGCGATCTGCGACATCGCCGTCATCAGCAGGTCCGGGCTGGGGTTCATCCACCGCGTGAACTCGTGCTGGATCGCCAGATCATCCTGGCTGTACAGCAGCACACACTTCGACGGCTCGCCGTCGCGCCCCGCACGCCCGATCTCCTGGTAGTACGCCTCCACGCTGCCCGGCACCTGCGCGTGCACGATGCTCCGGATGTCCGGCTTGTCCACGCCCATGCCGAACGCGTTGGTCGCGCACAGCACCAACGGCTCATCGGGCCCGGCCTCGATGAACCGCCGATAGACACGCTTCTTCTGCTTCGGGTCGAGCCGGCCGTGGTAGATGTCCACGTCCGCGCCGGGGATCGCGCGGCGCACGTCGTCGACCATGCGCTCCAGGTCTTTGATCAGCGCGAAGTAGACGATCCCCGTGCCGCCCATCCGCGTGTTGACCTCGGCGATCCGCGACACCTTCTCCCGATCGTCCCACACCGGCTCAACACTCAATGACAGGTTCGGGCGGTCGATGCCCGTCGCGAACAGGGGCATCGAGTCCTCGTCGTCGCCCAGAACGTCTCTGATATCAGCGCGCACGGCCGCGGTCGCCGTCGCCGTCAGCGCGATCGTGCGGGGTGAACCCAACTCCCGCTTGAACTCCCCCACCCGCTGATACGCCGGTCGCAGGTCGTGGCCCCACTTGCTGATGCAGTGCGCCTCGTCGATCGCCAGCAGATGCACGCCGCCCGGCACCGATGACAGCGCCTCGCGGAACGCGGGCTTTTCCATCCGCTCGGGCGTCGCGTACATCAGGTCGATCTCGCCCCGCGCCAACGCCCCCTGCCGCTTCTCGCGCTCCTTCTTCCCGACCGTGGAGTTGACGTACTGCGCGCGCACGCCCTTGGACCGCAGCGCACTGACCTGATCTTCCATCAGCGCGATCAGCGGGCTGAAGACCAGCGTCACGCCCCGGGGCCGGCCCGCCCGCTCGTTTGCTTCCGCCAGCGCCAGCGCGGGCAGCTGATAGCACAGGCTCTTGCCCGAGCCCGTCGGCCAGACGACGAGCGCGTCGCCGGGCTCGCCGTCCAGCCCCAGCACCCGGTCGATCACCGGCCCCTGCTCGGGCTTGAGCGAGGCGAACCCGAAGGTGTCGCGCAGCACGTTCTGGACAAACTCGTTTCGATCCAACTCGGCTCGGTCCATCGCCAACCGTTGGCGCGCCGCTCGACCAAGACCACTCCCACAGAGCGTGGAGCGCGAGCGACGCGTTTCTGTTCTCCCATCCTCAGCCCGAGACAGGAAACGTGTCGCTCGCGCTCCACGCTCCGCCGAGACCTCCGGCACGCCGGCGTATCGTCCTGCGTGCCCCGATCGCCCGAATCCAAACCCTTCCCCGTCATCGTCGGCCCGACCGCTGGGGGCAAGTCCGCGCTCGCCCTCGCGGTCGCCTCGCTCTCGGCCGCCGCCGGCACGCCCGCCGAGATCCTCTCGGCCGACTCGGTCCAGATCTTCCGGGGCATGGACATCGGGTCGGCCAAGCCCGACGCCGGCGAACGCGCCCGGGCCCCCCACCACCTCATCGACCTGGCCGACCCCGAGGACCGGTTCACCGTCCACGACTGGCTCGCCGCCGCGGAGCGCACACTCGCGGAGGTCCGAAGCCGGGGGTCGCTGCCGATCGTAGTGGGCGGGACGAACCTCTATATCAAGGCGTTTCTGGAGGGCCTGTTCCAAGGGCCCGAGCCGGACCCGGCCGTCCGGGCCGCCCTCGAACGCACGCCCCAGGCCGAGCGGAGGACGGAACTCGAGCAAGCCGACCCGGCCGCCGCCGAGCGCATCCACCCCAACGACGAGCGGCGGACCGTGCGCGCGCTCGAGGTCTTCCGCCAGACCGGCGTGCCCATCACCGACCTCCAGACCCAATGGGACCGCGACCGCCGCCCGGGGGCCCTGCTGTTCGGGCTCGACTGGGAGCCCGACGCCCTGAGCCGGCGGATCAACTCCAGAGTGAAAACCATGATCGAGGCCGGCCTGGTCGACGAGGTCCGCACGCTCGCTGCCCGCCTCGGCCCGCAGGCCCGCGAGGCGCTGGGCTACAAGCAGTTGCTCGGCCACCTTGACGGAACATTGCCACTCGACGATGCCGTCGAGCAGATCAAAGTCGAGACCCGCCGGTTCGCCAAGAACCAGCGGACCTGGCTGCGACGCCTGCGGGCAACACCCGATTCGAGGTGGTTTTCCCTGCCGTCGGAAGACCCTGCAAAGATCGCCCAGCAGGTCGCCGATGCGTGCGGCGGCGGCGGTGAATCCGGCTGACTCTCAGGCGACACACCCTGTTTAGGTATGGAATAACCCCGACTCGGCGTCTCTTCTTTCCCGCCGTCGCCCGGACCGGCGACTTGACACGGCGGACGATTTCGCGTTCCCTCCGAACCGAGGCGGGCGAACCGCCGGACCGGACTTTTGCAGCATACCCCCCGAGGCGCCCCACACGCGATGGCCAAGAAGACCACGAAAAAGACGACAAAGAAGGCCGCGAAGAAGGCACCGGCGAAATCCGCCTCACGATCCGGGGGGCGGAGCAAGCAGAGCTACAAGGCCGGCGAAGCCAAGGGCAAGAGCCTGGTGATCGTGGAGAGCCCGTCGAAGGCCAAGACAATTAATAAGTATCTGGGCGACGAGTACGTCGTGCTCGCCAGCATCGGCCACGTGCGGGATCTGCCGAGCAAGAACCCCAAGGGCGTGAAGCGCCCGGTGCCCGGGGTCAACATCGAGAAGCGGTTCCAGCCCGAGTACGAGGTGCTCAGCGGCAAGGAAGCGGTGATCAAGGATCTCAAGCGGGCCGCCAAGGACGCGATGAGCACGGGCGGCGACGTCTGGTTCGCGACCGACCTCGACCGCGAGGGGGAGGCGATCGCGTGGCATCTTGCTGAGGAGATCGGCATCAAGCCGGTCGAGGCCAAGCGGGTCGTGTTCGCGGCGATCACCAAGAACGAGATCGCCCGCGCCTTCGGCAACCCGCACCCGATCGACGTGGACCGCGTCAACGCCCAGCAGGCGCGGCGCATCCTCGACCGGATCGTGGGCTACCAGGTCAGCCCGCTGCTCTGGAAAAAGGTGGCGCGGGGGCTCAGCGCGGGGCGGGTGCAGTCCGTCGCGGTGCGGCTCGTCGTCGAGCGGGAGCGCGAGATCCGGGCGTTTGTGCCCGACGAGCGGTGGGAGATGACCGGCTGCTTCGCGCTCAGCGAGGCCGACGCGACGAGACTCGGCCCAGAGTGGCGCGAGTTCCTGGCGACCGCCCCCGAGGTGGACGCCAAACGCCCCGGCAAGAAGCCCACGGGCCCGACGATCAAGGACCAGAACGCCTGGCTCGGTGAGCACAAGTCGATCCGGGCCGAGCTGATCGAGGTCGGCGGTGAGAAGTTCGAGATCGGTCAGGCCGGCGGCGGCAACGCCGACGAGTCCGGCGCCGATCTCAGCGACCGCGTCCGCAAGGTCGCCGAGCTCGCCGGTCTGCGCGAGATCGACTCGGCCGTGACCGAGGACGGCGACGGGCGGGGCCCCGCGAAGTTCCGCCGCCGGGTGTGGGGCATCGCCGATCCGTCGGTGCCCTATTCGATCAGCAGCATCGAGACGAAGCGGACGAGCACCAGGGCGAGCGCCCCGTTCATCACCAGCACGCTCCAGCAGGCGGCGTCGAGCCGGCTCGGGTTCGGGGCGCAACGGACGATGCGTGCGGCCCAGTCGCTCTACGAGGGCGTGAACATCCCGGGCGAGGGCCCGACGGGCCTGATCACCTACATGCGTACCGACTCGACCCACTTGACGGGCGAGGCGATCGATATGGCGCGGGCGTACGTCGGCAAGACGTTCGGCGACGCCTACCTGCCAGAGAAGCCAAACTTCTTTAGCAGCAGCAACAAGGCCGCCCAGGAGGCCCACGAGGCGATCCGCCCGACCGACGCGATGCGCTCGCCCGACCGGGTGAGCAAGCACCTCAAGGCCGACGAGGCGAAGCTCTACAAGCTCATCTGGGAGCGGTTCATCGCCTGCCAGATGACGCCCGCCCAGTGGGACTCGACCGCGTTTCTCATCACCGGCGGCACCGATCCGTCCACCCCCTGCACGTTCAAGGCGAGCGGGCGGCGGCTCGCGTTCGACGGGCACTACCGCGTCAGCGGCGTGCCGATGGGCGGCGACGACATCGTGCTGCCGGACCTCGAAGAGGGCCAGGGCATGCGGCCCTTCCATCTCGACCCGGTGCAGAAGTTCACCAGCCCGCCGCCCCGCTACACGGAGGCGAGCCTGATCAAGATGCTCGAGAGCGAGGGCATCGGCCGGCCCTCGACCTACGCGTCGATCATCAGCGTTATCCAGGACCGCAAGTACGCCGAGCAGCTCGAGCGACGCTTCTACGCGACCGACCTGGGCGAGGTGGTGACCGACAAACTGATCGAGGCGTTCCCGAGCCTGCTCGATGTCGGCTACACCCGCGACATGGAGGGCCTGCTCGACAAGATCGAGGAGGACCACCTCGACTGGATCCAGATGCTCCAGGACTTCTACGGCCCGTTCAAGGACGCGCTGGCGATCGCGGAAGAGCAGCTCCAGCACGCCAAGGCCGAGATCCAGCCCGCGCCCGAGGAGTACCGCTGCCAGAAGTGCAACTCGTCGCTGGTCTACCGCTTCGGCAAGAACGGCCGGTTCCTGTCGTGCTCGACCTACCCGGACTGCGACTACGCCTGCCCGTGCGACCGCAACGGCAAGCCCAGGCCCGCCGAGTTCGTCAACATCAAGTGCCCCAAGACGGGCCGACCGATGATCCGCAAGACGGGGCGGTTCGGGCCGTTCGTCACGACGATGCTCGAGGACGGCGAGAGCAACGACGTGGGCATCATCCTGAATATCGACAAGAAAGGGCACGTCACGGCCCCGTCGCCGCCCGCGCTCGAGACCGACCTGCCCTGCCCGACCTGCGAGGCGCCGCTCAACCTGCGGGACGGTTTGCGCGGCCCGTGGCTCGGGTGCAGCCGGTTCCCGAAATGCCGGGGCCGGGGTAAGTGGGCCGAGATCGAGCCCGCCAAGAAAGAGGCCCTCGAGAAGCAGCTCGAGGCGCACCTGCGCGAGCACCCGATCCCGCTGATCGAGACGCTCGACGGCATGCCGCTGACCGACAAGAACGGCAAGCCCGTCAAGAACGCGCCGACGGTCGATCAGTTGCTGCTCGACGAGGACCCAAGAAAGGTCGCGCCGGACTCGTCGGGCCTTTCGGCCGAGCTCGAATCGGTCGCCTGATCGCCGGCCGGAGGGTCAGCCCTCGGCGTGTTTCGTCGGGTCGTTTTCCGGGGTGTCGGGCTCGACATCGTGGACCAGCCGCGACGACGTGAATGTCAGCACGACCAGCCCCGCGGCGATCAACGCGAGCAGGTACTCACCCAGCCCGCACGCCACGCCGACGCCCGCCGTCACCCACAGCCCGGCGGCGGTCGTCAGCCCGCGCACGTGCCCGTGCCGGTTCATGATCACGCCGGCGCCGAGGAACCCGATCCCGCCGATGATGCCCTGCACGACCCTGCTGAGAGATTCGGTGTCGATCGCGCTCTCGTCGGTCATCCTGGAGAGCCGGAGCCCGGCGATCGTGAAGATCGCGGCCCCGAAGGAGACCATCATCAGCGTGCGCGCACCAGCGGGCTTGTTGAGCAGCTCGCGGTCGATGCCGACGATCACGCCGAGCACACCGGCAAGAGCGAGCCGGCCCAGCATCTCGAGTGTCCCGAGTTCCATCGGCAGATTCTAACGTCTGCCCGGGTGACCTCGGGTCCGGCGCTGGGCCGCTCAGTTCCCGCGGGGCGGGTGCTTGACGGGGCCCGCGGGTTTGCCGGAGGGCGTGCCGGGCCGGTCCACCTTGGGGGGCCTGCGGAAGGGGAAGGCCGAGGACAGCCCGGTCATGGGCTGGCTCAGATCGCTGGAATCGTTCGCGGGGCGCGGGTCAGACGGACGGGGCTCGGTCATCACAAATCCTCACTCACGCCGCTGCACGGCCGGCGCGTCGCCGCTTTCATCGCTACGACGGGATCGGGCGAGCGGAGCGCGATGGTCAGGAATTCGGGTCAAAAAAGGCCGAGTCGACGGTCAACCCGTCGTATGCAAGCTCGACCCCGTCCGAGAGTGTTGCGTTGGTTTCGATGTGCGCCAGCTCGTGCGACATATGCACGAAAAAGGTCCGAACAGCGCCAACCCTGTGCGCGACAGACTCGGCCTGGCCCAGCGTGAAATGTGTCGGGTGCTTCCGGTGCCGCAGGGCATCGAGCACCAGCACTCGCAGCCCATCGAGCATGGGCCAGGTCTCGGGCGGGATGGCCGAGACATCCGTGCAATACGCGAACGGGAGCACGCCGGTCTGCCCCCCGCCCCCGGCGAGCTCCGGGCCGGGCTCGATCCGGTAGCCCAGGATCGGCAGCCGGCCGTGCAGCAGCCGGATCGGTGTGATCCGAAGCCCGAACAGGTCGAACGGCCGGGCGGGGCCGATCTCGTAGGCGAGCAGCGTGGCGATGAACGAGTCCTGCACGTTCGCCGGTTTGTCGAAGATGTGCGCATAGACCCGGCGGATGGCCTTGAGCGTGCGGTCGTCGCCGTAGACCTCGATCGGCCCGCCCATCAGCATGTTGAACCGGCGGAGCTCGTCGAGCCCGAAGACGTGATCGACGTGGTTGTGGGTGAGCAGGACGGCGTCGCAGCGGGTCAGCCCCGCCGTCAGCGCCTGCTGGCGGAGGTCCGGGCCAGCGTCGATCAGGATCACGCGGTCCTGGCCCTGTGGATCGGTGAACTCCAGTGAGGCCGAGGTGCGGAGCCGGCTGTCGCGGGGGTCGCCCGAGGTGCAGACCGGGCACTCGCACCCGATGGCCGGGACGCCCGAACTGGTGCCTGTGCCGAGGAACCGCAGCCTCATGGGGCGAGAATAGGCTTCTGCGGGCCCTTGATGGTCGGAATAGGGATTCGGCTCGGCAGAGCGGGCGGCGCGTCCCTATCATGCGGGCCGCCCGGGACAGGGATGGTCCCGGGCACGGACGCGGGCCCGCAAGGGGATGGGCCCGGCATCCGCCGCACCGCACGGACGCTGCGCCAGAGCCCCCCGAACGAACGGGGCCGCCCAAACTCAAGACCAGAGACGAGGGGCCGGAGCACCGGCCTCGGAATCGGAGCACCGATATGGCATCGAGGACCAGCGCCGGCACCGCGACCGTGGTCACCATCACGATCTTTGGGATCCTGATGCTCGGCTTCTTCGTCACCTCCGTGGTGTTCTACAGCAAGTGGTCCCGGGCCGAGGGCGAGGTCGCCCAGCTCCAGACCAACTACGAAGAGATCATCCGCACCGGCGAGCGGACCAGCGACACGGTGCAGGCCGCCCTGCGGCGGGCCCGCGAAGACCGCGAGAGCGACAGCCTCGTGGACTACCTGCTCCGAGAGAACAACGAGCTGACCCGCATCGCCACCGGCAGCACCAACCTGACGAGCGAGCAGGTCCGCGAGCGCGTCGCCGAGGTCGCCGGGTCGGGTTCGGTGGCGCTGACGCAGGTCGTCTCCCGGCTCGAATCCGACGTGGCGAGCCGCGACGCCGAGCTCGCCAGCGCCCAGGAGCGGCTCGACCGCCTGCAGGCCGACATCAACGCCGAGCTGGCGCGCATCCGCGCGGTCGAGCAGAGCGCCCAGGCGACCGCGGCCGAGGCGACCGACCGGGTCGGCGGCTACCGCGACGAGGTCTCCGGGCTCCGCACCCGGGTCGAGGGGTTCGAGCAGCGTGTGCAGCGCGAGATCGCCGCGGACCGCGGCGAATACCAGAACATCCTGCGCGACCGCGAGGACCAGATCGCCGAGCTCAACCAGCAGGTGCTGGTGCTTCAGGATCAGAACCGCCGTCTCCGCGGCGAGGGCATCACCGACAGCGTCAAGCCGCTGGACGAGTACGCCCTGGTGGACGGCGAGGTCGCGGCGGTGACGCCCTCGGACAGCTCGGTCGTCATCACGCTGGGCCGGAACGACAAGCTGGTGATCGGGATGACCTTCGCGGTCTACAGCAGCGCCGCCGAGATCCGCCCGACCCCGGGCACGAGCATCTACGGCCCCGGCAAGGCGGTCATCGAGGTGATCGGGATGGACGAGTCGAGCGCCCGCTGCCGCGTGGTGCGGGCGAGCCGGGGCAACCCGGTGATCGTGGGCGACGTGATCGCCAACCCGGTCTACGACCCGGACAAGACGTACAAGTTCGTTGTCTTCGGCGAGTTCGACGTCAACCACGACGGCAACGCGACCCCGTACGAGCGTGACGCGCTGGTCGCCGTGATCGAGCGCTGGGGCGGCGAGGTGATCGACGAGATCACGGGCGATCTGGACTTCCTGGTCCTCGGGCGCCGCCCGAGCGAGCCGCTGCAGCCAGCCCCGAACGCGCCGCGTCCGATCTACGAGCAGTACCTGCGTGAGAAGGCCGTGGTGGACCGCTACCAGGACCTGTTCGAGGACGCGTCCAACTCGTCGATCCCGGTGCTCAACGAGAACCGGCTGCGGACGCTGATCGGCGAGTTCCCGCGCTGATCGCGGGCGAGACGCAGCTGCAGATCGGGCAGGTTCACGCATGACCGCGACCGCGCCGGCGAGCACGCCCCTCGGCGGGCACCCCAGAGAGGCCCGCACGGGCCCGCTCGGGTACGCCGCCTACACCGGGCTGCGGGCCGCCATGATGCTCCCGCAGATCGCGGGCCCCGCCGCCTCGCTCGAGACCGCGCGCGGGCTGGGCCGGACGTTCGGCTCTCTCCCGCTCAACAAAAAACGGATCGACCGGGCGACGCAGAGCCTGGCGATGGCGATGCCCGGCACGGACGAATCGTGGCGGCGTGACATCGCGCTGCGGAGCTACGAGCACCTGGCGATGCTGGCCGTCGAGGTCGCGTTTTTGCCTCGGGTGCTCAGCGAGGACGCCTGGCCCCGGCACGTCGAGCTCGGCAACATCGGGCCCGCGCTCGAAAAGATCACCGGGGAGCACCCCGTCATCTTCATCACCGGGCACACCGGCAACTGGGAGGCGATGGGCTACACGCTCGCCCTCATCGGCGTGCGCGTCCACGCGCTCTACCGCCCGCTCGACATCGCCCCGCTCGACCGCTGGATGCGGCGGACGCGGGAACGCCGCGGCCTCAAGCTGCTCGACAAGTTCGGCGCTGTGGACCAACTCCCGGGCCTGCTCGACTCGGGCGAGTCCGTCGCGTTCGTCGCCGACCAGAACGCGGGCGACAAGGGGCTGTTCGTCCCCTTCTTCGGCCGGCTGACGAGCACGTACAAATCCATCGGGCTGCTGGCGATGAAGCACCGGGCGGCGATCGTCTGCGGCTGTGCACACCGCGACGGCTGGGACCAGCGCCCGGGCGAAGACGGGCCGCGGGGGCTGATCGGGCGGCACGTGGGGGCCGACGACCTGAAGTTCAAGGTCAACGTCGACGACGTGTTCGGGCCCGAGGACTACGAACACCAGCCCGACCCGCTCTATTACCTCACCGCACGGTACCGCCGGTCGATCGAGCGGATGGTGCTGGCGGCGCCCGAGCAGTATCTGTGGATGCACCGGCTGTGGAAGAGCAGGCCGAGGCACGAGCGGCTCAACAAGCCGTTCCCCGACTCACTGCGGCGGAAACTGGCCGACCTGCCCTGGACCGACGAGGCGGACGTGGAGGCGCTGGTGGACCGGTCCGACCGCGACCGGGCGTTCCTGACCGAGCGGGGCATCGACCGGCTGCCGTAGGAACGACTGACGGATGGGACACTGACGAGCCGCGACCGTGAGGGAGCGGATTCTGAACCGATCCTGCAAGGCCCGCTCCCTCACGGTCGCGGCTCGTTGATCCTCCAAACAGTACATTTTCGGAGCGTCCGGG
Source organism: Pyrocystis lunula (assembly GCA_037576205.1). Lineage (NCBI taxonomy): Eukaryota > Dinophyceae > Gonyaulacales > Pyrocystaceae > Pyrocystis > Pyrocystis lunula. Next base: position 78,193 of record JAPIWU010221456.1, on the reverse strand, counting down.
GGGCACCTCTCTCGGATAGACTGTGCCTGCGGCGGGCAATGAGCCGGGACCGCGAAAACAGACACTGAAGAGACCGGCCCGGCGGCAAGACCGAGAGACAGGGCCCGGAGGCGTCGATGAGCGAAGAAGAATACGAGGACGGCCTGCTCGAGGGTGTGCGCGTCCTGATCGTGGACGACGACCGGGACATCCTCCAGTCGTTCGAGGTCGCGCTCGAGAGCGAGGGCGCCGAGACGTTCACCGCGGGCGACGGCAACACCGCGATCACGATGTGCGAGCAGCACAAGCCCGACGTGGTGGTGCTGGACATGATGCTGCCCGGGCGGTCGGGCTTCCTCGCGCTGGAGAAGATCAAGGGCAACGCCGACAGCCCGAGCGTGGTGATGTGCACCGCCAACGAGGGCGTGCGTCACAAGACCTACGCCGAGAGCCTCGGGGTCGACGACTATCTCCAGAAGCCCGTGCCCCTGAGCCACCTGGTCGAGACGGTCGCCCGGCTCGCCGAGCTGCGGGGCTCGTAACGCGCCGCCGAACGCTCACCCTTTCCAATCGTTCATCTCTTCATCGCCGCACGCAGAGGATCACCCGCCTTGCCACGAAGCCGTCAGCTCGTTCTGATCAAGCTCGAAGACCCGGACGATCGGCTCAGCCCGACCGTCCCGCTGGGGACCGAGCGCGAGTTCCGCGAGGCGGTCGCCCCGTTCAACACGGGCGACGACGGGTCGCCCCCCGGGGGGACCGGGTCGATCACCCTCTACGGGCCCGGCATGGTCATCGAGATCGCCCCGGTGGACGGCGAGGTGCGGCAGGCGCTCGTCTCGTGCCAGGTCGAGGACTTCGCCTGGCCGACGCTCTACCGCATGTGCAAGACCAACAAGTGGAAACTCCAGGACATGGAATCGGGGCAGATGTTCGGCTGAGCGGCACGCGACGATGACACCCGAACCACACGCCCGCTACCACCGACAGACACTCCTGCCGGATATCGGTGAGGCCGGGCAGAGCCGGCTCGGCTCGTCGCACGCCGTGGTCATCGGGTGCGGGGCCCTGGGGTGCACCGTCGCCGACCTGCTCGCCCGGGCGGGCGTCGGCTCGCTCACGCTGATCGACCGCGATCTGGTCGAAGAGACGAACCTGCAAAGGCAGGTGCTGTTCGACCAGCGGCACGCCGACGAGCGGACGCCCAAGGCGGCCGCCGCCTCGGAACGGATCACGGAGATCAACCCGAGCGTGCGCACCCGGCCGGTCATCGCTGACTTTTCACCGATCAACGCCGAGACGATCGCGATTGGTGGTGATTCTGTCTCGCCCGGTGTGCTCATCGACGGCACGGACAACTACGAGACGCGGTTCCTGATCAACGACCTCGCGGTCAAGCACGGCGTGCCGTACGTCTACGCCGGGGCGGTGTCGACCAGGGCGACGACGATGACGGTGGTTCCGGGCGAGACGCCGTGCCTGCGGTGCCTGTTCGGCGGGCCGCCTCCCGCGGGCTCGCAGCCGACGTGCGACACGGCCGGGGTGCTGGGCCCGATGATCTCGATGGTCTCGGGGATCCAGGCGGCCGAGGCGATGAAGGTGCTGATCGGGCAGCGTGACCTGCTGCGGCCCACGCTGCTCGAGTTCGACCCGTGGAACAACACGCGACGCGAGATCCCGCTGGAGGGCCAGCGCGACCCGGCGTGCGTGTGCTGCGGCGCGCGCACGTTTGAGCACCTCGACGGGGCCGGGCGCGAGCCGGTGGCGTTGTGCGGGCGGGACGCGGTGCAGGTGATGCCCGCGGGGGCGGGCCGCGTGGATCTAACGGCCCTCGCCGGCCGGCTGACGGCGCACGGTGCGTTCGAGACGACGAGGTATCTCGTGCGGGGCCGGCTCGCCGAGTCGGGGCTCGGGCTCACGGTCTTCGGCGACGGGCGGGCGATCGTGGACGGCACCGCCGATCCGGCGAGGGCCAAGGCGATCTACGCGCGCTACATTGGGTCGTAGGCAAGGGGTCGTAGGCGAGGCCTGCATCGGCACAACGCATGAACCGCACCGCTCGAACGGTGCGCACAACGGAGGTGGGGCGATGGAACAATCAGCGAGCGTGATCGTGGCGGGGGCGGAGCGGATGATGGGGCTCTCCGAGGCACTGCTGAAAGGGGTGGACGCCGAGCGGTTCGCCCGGTTTACCGCGCCCGGCGGGCAGCCGGTCAACGCGAACCACCCCGCGTTCATCTACGGACACCTGGCGCTCTACCCGGCGTACGTGCTGACCGCGGCGGGAGAGGACGCGGCCGAGGCGGCTACGCCGGCGTCGTTCGGCGACCTGTTCAGCAAGGGTGTGGAATGCGTCGATGACCCGGAGGGCACCATCTATCCGGCGATGGACGAGGTCGTCGGGGTGTTCAACACGACGCATCGTGCGGTGATCGAGCGCGTCAAGTCCTGGCCCGACAGAAAGATGGCCGAGAAGCACACGATCGAAGGCCCGATGAGCGAGACGTTCCCGACCGTCGGGCACGTCGCGGGGTTCATGCTGCTGGCCCACACGATGATGCACCTCGGGCAGATGAGCACATGGCGGCGTTGCGAGGGGCTCGGTTCGGCGATGTGAGCAACGGTCCGCTCGCGGCCGGGGCTTGGGGCGGGTGTATCCTCGTGTGTGACGATTGAATGGTCGTTCATCTGGTCTGTCTCGCTGAGCGTGGTGTTCTTCGCCGCGCAGCTGTTCCTTTCGGCGCGGGTGCTGCTCCGGCGGGCGCCTCTCGCGAGCGCCCACGCGTGGCTGCTCGTGCTCTGGCTGCTGCCCCTCGTCGGGATGGGGCTCTACCTGCTGATCGGTGAGAGCCGGCTCGGCTCGTTGCGGCGACGCAAGTACACCGAGTCCGAGCGGATGCTCTGCGAGCATGCCGAACGGTTCTCGATCGCCAGGGAACGGAGCTGGGTGAACGGGTACGACCGGTTCGAGCAGCTCGCCCGCCTCGGCACCTCGCTGTGCCAGGCGCCCCCCATCGAAGGGAACCACCTCTCGCTGCACACCGACGCGTCTGAGACGCTGGACGCGATGATCGCCGATATCGACGCGGCCGAGTCGCACGTTCACCTGCTGACCTACATCTTCTATCCGGGGGGCAAGGCGTTCGAGGTCGTCGCGGCGCTCGAGCGGGCGGCGGCGCGGGGCGTGGAGTGCCGGGTGGCGGTGGACGGGGCGGGCAGCCGGCCGTTCTTCCGCTTCGGTCTCGACGAGCGCCTGCGGGCCTCGGGGGTCGAGGTCTGCGAGCTGCTGTCGGTCAACGTGCTCCGGCTGCTGTTCCGCCGGCTCGATCTGCGGAACCACCGAAAGGTGCTCGTGATCGACGGGCGGATCGGCTACTGCGGGTCGCAGAACATCACCGACGACACGTTCCGGCCCAAGGGCGAGCACGGGCCCGGGCCCTGGCACGACGCGACCGTCCGCCTCGAGGGCTACGCGGCACGCGCGTTGGCGCTGGTCTTCCTCGCGGACTGGAACAGCGAGGCCCCCACCCCCATCGGCGACCCCGCGCCCTACCTGCCCCCGCTCGAGGGGCAGCCGTCCGACGAGATCACCTCGGCGGTGCAGATCCTGCCGTCGGGCCCGGACGGGCGTCCCGGGGCGATCCAGAACACCTTCGTCTCGGCGATGTACCTGGCGAACCGAGAACTCATCGTGACGACGCCCTACTTCGTGCCCGACGCGACCGTCCGGGCGGCGCTGATCGCCGCGGCCGCCCGGGGCGTCGAGGTCACGCTGATCGTGCCCGAGCGGAACGACGCGCCGATCGTCGATCACGCCGCGCGGGCGAACTACCACGCGCTGCTCGAGGCCGGCGTGCGCATCATGCGGTACACGCCGGGGCTGCTGCACGCCAAGACGATCTCGATCGACGGGATGGTCGCGCTGATCGGCTCGGCGAATCTCGACCAGCGGTCGTTCAAGATTAACTTCGAGTGCACGCTGGCGGTCTACGACCGGGCTCTTGCTGGCGAGCTCAGCGCTCGGCAGCGGGCCTACGCCGAGGCGAGCGAGCCGATCGACCCCGAAAAGTGGAATCAGCGGTCGCTCGCGAGCCGGCTCGTGGACAGCACCGCCTCTCTGTTCAGCCCGCTGCTGTGACCGGTCAGGGGGTCCAGATCTCGCCCGCCTGCGCCCGCACGATCGCGCCGGCGTCGGGGCCCGCGACGGCGAGCAGCCGCTCGATCGGCTCGGACCTGGGCTCCTCGCCCAGGTCGAACGTCGAATGGTGCACCGGCAGCAGGCGGTCGGACCGCATGTCCATCGCCATGCGCCAGGCCTGCTCGGGCGTGGAGTGTGCGTGCTCCCACGGGTCGTACGCCCCCACGCCGAAGACGGAGAGATCGACCGGGCCGGCGTCGTCGAACGCCCGGGTGTCGGCGGTGTCGCCCGCGAAGAAGACCCGGCCGTCGTCGGACTCGAGCATGTAGGCGTTGCACCCGCGCCAGCGGTCCAGCGCATACCGCGCGCCCCAGTGGTCGGGCTGGTGCGCGGTGACGCGGAGCCCGCGGAGGCGGGCCGACTCGCCGGGCCCGATCTCCGTCACCTTGTCGAAGCCGGGTGGGAAGAGTTCGGCCGTGCCCCGAGCGGTGATCGCGGCGGTGCCGGGGCCGGCGAGGGTGCGGAGCGAGGGGATGTCGAGGTGGTCGAAGTGGGCGTGGGAGACGATCACGAGGTCGATGCGTGGGAGGCGGCGCGGGTCGATCGGCGCGGGCTCTTGTCGCGCGAGCCCGACGGTACGGCCCGCGACGCGTGGGCCGATGCGGTCGCCCAGTACCGGGTCGATCAGGATCCACCGCCCCGAGAAGCGGAGCAGCACCGTCGCGTGCCCGAGCCAGATCGCCGACATCGGGTCGGGAAAGGCGAACCGGTCGTCGGGCTCGGCCGAGGCCGCGACCCCGCGGGGCGGGAGGCCCACCATCAGCGATTCGGTCAGGTGCCGCGGGTAGCGACGCAGGCCCGATCGGATCATCTTCGCGATCGATTCGGCCTTCGGCATGGCTGATTTTACGGGCGAAGCGGGGCCCCGTTGGTGAAAAACGGCTCATGGAGTAGACTCGGCGGATGCCGCCCACTCCGCGAACCCCGATCGCACTCGTGCCCGCACTCGCCGTCGTTCTGGTGGTGACCTGTCTCGCAGGGGCCCGCCAGGACGGCCCGGCGGATGACGCGCTCCGCGGGCCCAGCGTGCCCGACCGGCAGGCCGAGACGCTGGTGAGCCGGACGATGACGGGCCGGTTCGTGCCGCTCGAGACGCGCCCCGAGTCGGCGGCGGTGCAGCGGCTCGGCCTGGATGAGGAGACGCTGGAACAGGCCCGCAAAGTGATCGAGGACCGCGCGTTCGCCGTCACGATGCACCTGGTCGATCATCTTGACACGATTCGAGAGATGACCGACGCGAACATCGCCGGGCAGCGTGAGCAGGCGGAGCGGTTGTTCGAGGATCTGTGGTCGTCGTTCGACGGGGAGACGTCGCGTTCGCCGCTGCTCAAGCCGCTGGCGGGCGTGCTCGGGGCGGACGATCTGGAGACGGCGCGGCGTCTTGTTGATGAATATTGGGAAGCGTGGATCGATGCGGATCTGCGCAGCCGGGGCGTTGCCGACGCCGACGAGCAGACGCGCGAGCGCGTCTCCCGCCGGCTGGCGTTCGGCCTGTTCCAGAGCGAGGTGCGCGACTCCTACGAGACCTCGCTGCGCCGCTATCAGCAGGCGATCGAGGGCGTGAGCAACGCGATCGGGCCCACGCCCGAGCAGCGGCAGCAGATCCGGCTTCTCGTGATCGACCACATCAAAACGACCCGGCTCAAGGCGACGCCCGCCCAGCGGCGCGAGACGAACCTGAAGATCTACCGGATGCTCGACGACGAGCGGAAAGAGAAGATGTTCGAGTACATGACGCGGTTCGTGATCCCCGACGAGGGATGACCCGCGGGCCCGGGCGGCGCGGGTTACTCCGCGGCTGTCTCGCGCCGGAACACCGCCACCACGTCCTCGATCGGGATGACGAAGAGGCGGTTGTCGCCCTCGAAATCGACCGGGATGCCGTGCTTGGGGTTGAAGAGGATGCGGTCGTACTGGCGGATGGGGTAGTCGGCGTCACCCGCGACCTGGGCGCTGATGGCGACGACCCGGCCCGTGAGCGTGGGGATCTCGATCTTGTCGGGCAGGTGCAGGCCGGTCTTGGTCTGCTTCCGGTCCTCGTCTTTCCGGATGAGGACGCGGGCGCCGATGGGCTCGACGGTCTCCAGGGCCTCGGCGGACGCTTTGCGGGGTGATGCCATGGCTCACTCTAGAAGGCGGGGGCGGGCCCGTCACGGGTGTGCGGGCGTCCGATCGTCGGATATGCTCCCGGCATGCACGAATCCGAACTCGGTTCCCTGATCCTCGATGTCCCCGACTTCCCCAAGCCGGGCGTGATCTTCAAAGACATGACCCCGCTGCTGGCCCACCCCGCGGCGCTGGCGCTGGCGGTCGAACTGATGGCAAACCCGTACCGCGGCAAGGGCGTCGAGCTCGTTGTCGGGGCGGAGAGCCGGGGGTTTATCTTCGGGACGGCGATCGCCCAGTCGCTCTCCGCGGGGTTCGTCCCGGTGCGCAAGCCGGGCAAGCTGCCGCGTGAGATCCACGGGATGGACTACGCGCTCGAGTACGGGACGGACCGTCTCGAGATGCACGCCGACGCGATCATCAGGGGGCAGCGGATCCTGCTGGTCGATGACGTGCTGGCGACGGGCGGGACGATGCGCGCCAAGTGCGACCTGGCGGCCGAGATCGGTGCCGACATCGCGGGGGTGGCCGTGCTGATGGAACTGACGTTCCTGGGCGGGCGCGCCAAGCTCGCCGAGCACGGGGCGGGCGTGCACTCGGTGCTCAAGTACTGATCGGCCCCGATCCTGTTTATTCAACGAAGAACGGGACGTTGGCCGTGCCGGCTCGGCCCGTGCCGTCGGTCACGGTGACGAACAGCCGGTAAGCACCGGGCTCGCTGGGCGTCGTGAGCGTCGCCCTCGGGCCCGAGGTCAGGATCAGATCCGGGAAGGACTCGGGCACGTCCTCGCGGTCGCCCCCGACGTGGCGGGCGGTGGACTCGCGCGAAATTGTCCAGGTGTAGGTCAGATCGTCCCGATCGGCGTCGGTCGCATCGATCTCGGCCCAGGTCTCGACGCCGGGGCGGACGCGGCGGAGGGCGATCGGGGAGCCGATATGGCCGACCTCGGGGGCGGCCTGCTCGGGCTCGGAGCCTGTCCAGACGCGGTGCATGGCGTCGAGCGTTGGCGTGCTCTCGCCCGTGGGCAGAAACATGCCGTACCACGTGGGCGTGACCTCTTGTTTTTGCCCCCAGAGGAAGACGTAGGACCCGAGGCACTGGCCGGGATGGTCGAGCACGCCGCGGAGGTAGGCGTCCTCGTAGGTCTCGCCCTTCTCGCTGCTGTTGGGCTCGATGGCGGCACCCCACGGGGCCTTGTCGACCTGCCAGTGGCCGGTCGCGCCGTACTCGGTGAGCAGGAAGGGACCGTCGTAGCCCTGATCTTTGATGATCGCGGGGACGTCGGGCGCTTCCTTGTACGCGTTGACGCCGAGCACGTCGACATCGGGGCAGTGGCGAACGAAGGCGGCGACCTTGTTGTCGCCCGTGCCGGCGAGAACGGCCATGGTGGGGTGCCGGTCGTCGATCTCCTTGACCATGCGCGCCAGCGTGTTGATCTCGGGCAGGACGAGGTTCGGATCGCTGTTGAGTTCGACCTCGTTGCCGACGGCCCACATGAGCAGGGCGGGGTGGTCTTTGTGTTCGCGGACGACCGAGCGGACCATCTCACGCTGGCGCTCCACCGCGGCGGCGTCCGAGTAATCGAAGCCGTGGCGGGGGTGGCCGATCCAGATGCCGAGGGTGACGGTGACGCCGAGATCGTGCGCACGGTCGAGGACGTCGCGGGCGTTGTCTGCTCCCCACGTGCGGATGGAGTTGCCGCCCGCTTCGGTGAGCCGATCGAGCCGGCCCGAGCCGCCGGCGCCGCGGACGAAGTAGGGCTCGCCCCCGCGGAGGAGCTGCCAGCCGTCTTCGGTGTGGGTGATCTCGGCGGGGACGGGGCCGTCGTCGGTTTGGCCGGCCTGAGCCATCGAGAGCAGACAGGCCGTGAGCAGCGCGGCGGTGGACCGCGCCGCGATGACGGCTCGGCCGGGTGATCGGGGCAGTCTGGGTGTGCGTTGCGTCGTCAAGGGGTACTCTCCTGAGGCCACCGGCCCGGATGGCCGGGAATCGGGTTCGATGTATCGGACGCGGGCGGGGCAGAGCGGATCCCCGGATTTGGCATCGTGCGTTCGATTCGGGCACCGCTCGGCCCGGAGTGACGCGGGCGCGTTCCTATTCTGCGTCCGAGCGTGCAGAAGTCGTGGACACGGGAATCGAGCATTTGTACGCTGTTGATTGTAACTGTTCCGTTCTTCGGGTGCACAGGTGGAGATCTGGCACCGCTCGATCGGCTGGAACTGATCAAAATCGCCCCGCACGGATCATCCGCAGGGGTTTCGGAGGTTCGTATGGCATCGGTTCGGAAGATCGCCAAGGAAGTGGGCGTGTCGGTCGCGACGGTCAGCCGGGCGCTGAACGACCACCCCGAGGTCAACGTCGAGACCAAGCAGCGCGTGATCGATGTCGCGAACCGGATGGGGTACGTGCCCTCGATGAGCCGGATGCCGTCGAACGTGCTTGGGCTGGTCTACCCGTCGGACCCGGTGCGGACGAGTTTCGGCGACTTTGAATCGGCGATGCTGGCGGGCGTGCTGCAGGGCATCAACGAGCAGGCGTTCGACGTGACGATCGTGAACCTGGCCCGCGACAAGCAGAAGGGCGAGAGCTACACGCGGTTCTTCCGCCGCAAGGGTGTGCGTGGCGTGATCCTTCGGACGCTGGGGACGCCGACCGTCGCCGACGAGATCGTGGCCGAGGGGTTCCCGTGCATCATCATCGCGGACCGTTCCGAACGGCCCGGCGCCAACTTCGTGTGCGGCGATTCGCGGGCCGACAGCGTGCGGGCGGTGGAGCACCTGATCTATCAGGGGCATAAGAGGATCGCGCTGGCGGCGCACACGGTGATGGACACGGACCACCGCGACCGCGAGGCCGGGTATCTCGAGGCGATGTCGAAGCACGGGCTCGAGGTGGACGAGGGTCTGATTGTCGCGTTGCACTCGAGCCCGGAGGCGGGCGCCGAGACGGTCAACCGTGTGCTCGGGCTCGAGAACCCGGCGACGGCGCTGTACGCCACGACGCCGCTGACGACGCTGGGCTCGCTGCACCGGTGCCTGGAGCTCGGCGTGCACGTGCCGCAGGAGTTCTCGATCGTCGGGTTCGATGACAGCGACGTGAGGAAGCGGACCTACCCGCCGTACACGGCGGTCTGCCAGAACGCCGAGCAACTCGGTGTCGAGGCCGCCCGGTGGCTGACGCGGGCCCTGAACGGGTCGGCGGGCGGCGAGTTCCGGGTGCGGCACGCGACGACGTTCGAGGTCAACGGTTCGACGGGGATGTGCCCGCCGAACCCGATCCGGCTGCGCTCGGACGGCACGCTGATCCGTCCCTGATCGATCAGCCCTGACCGAACCGCCTTGGGCGGCCGGCCTGCGAGGGCCCGCCGCGGTCGTGGGAGATCCCCGAGAGGACGCCCGCCGTGCACCGCTCGAACACCGGAATCTGGGTCGTCGCGATGCTCGCCGCGGCGTCGAGCGTCGCGGTGGTGCTGCGTGACGAGCCCGAGCGTGGAGAGCTGAGACTGTGGACGTTCGCCCGCCCGCACGCGGAGATGTACGAGCCGATCGTTGAAGAGTGGAACGGCGGAGGGACGACCGAGGTCGAGCTCCGGCTGATCGGCCGGCGCGTGCTCGAGCACCGGATGCTCTCGGGGTTTTACGCCGGGATCGAGACGGCGGACCTCATCGAGGTGGAGCGCTCGATGGCGGGGCGGGCGTTCACCGGGCCGGTCGGAGCGATCGGGTTTATGGACCTGACCGAGCGGCTCGAGCACGAGGGCGTGCTCGGGCAGATCAACCCTCCCTCGCTGAAGCCGTGGACGTCGCGCGGGCGGATCTTCGGCATCCCGCACGACGTGCACCCGGTGATGCTGGGGTACCGGGCGGACCTGGTCGAGCGGGCCGGGATCGACGTGAGCCGGATCGAGACGTGGGCGGACTTCGCCCGCGAGATGCGTCCGTTGATTACCGACCGGGACGGGGACGGCGAGCCCGACACATATCCGCTGGCGTTCTGGCCCTCCGAGCTGAGCAAGATCGATCTGCTGATGCTGCAGGGGGGCGGGGCGTTCTTTGACGGGATGGGGCGGGCGACGGTGGACAGCGACCGGAACGCCGAGTTGCTCGCGGGGATGGTGGCGTGGTGCGTGGGTCCGGACAGGATCGCGGCGGAGGTGCCCGACTTCAGCATGAGCGGGAACGCGCTGAAGGAACGCGGGCGGGCGGCGTGTTTCTTCTTTCCGGACTGGATGTGCGATGTCTGGCAGAAAGAGCTGCCGCAGATGGCGGGCAAGATGAAACTGATGCCGCTGCCCGCGTGGGAACGCGGCGGGCGGCGGACGAGCGTGTGGGGCGGGACGATGCTGGCGATCCCGAAGACGACGCCGAGGCCCGAAGAGGCGTGGGCGTTCGCCAAGCACCTGTATCTCTCGGCCGAGCTGGCGCGTGAGCTGTACCGCGAGGGCGACATCGTGACGGCCGTGCGCACGCACTGGGACGATCCTGTGTTCGACGAGCCGGACCCGTACTTCGGCGGGCAGGCGAAGGGGCGGATGTACATCGACCTCGCGACGGACATCCCGTTGCGGACGGCGTCTCCGTATCAGCGCCGGGCGCAGGAAGAAACGGCCGACGCGGGGCTGCGGCTGCTGGAGTACGCCCGGCGTGAGGGCGTGCACGACGCGGGGGCGTTGGCGGTCGTCGCGAAGGAACTGCTGTCGGCGGCGCAGGCGGAGATCGAGCGGCAGATGAGGCGGACGTCGGCGTTCGCGGGGGGCGGGTGATGCGGGCGCGGGCGACGCCGTACATCCTGCTCGCGCCGTTCATGCTGGTGTTCGCGGCCTTCGTGGTCTACCCCCTGCTGCGCTCGCTGATGCTGAGCACGGAGCGGACGTTCGGCCCGTCGGCGACCGAGTTTGTGGGCATCGAGAACTTCACGCTGCTGCTGGCCGACCCGCTGTTCTGGAAGGCGGCGCGGAACACGCTGGTGTTTACGGCGGGCTCGCTGCTGATCCAGCTGCCGCTGGCGCTGCTGCTGGCGATGGCGCTGAACCGGCCCGGGCTTCGCGGGCGGTCGCTCTATCGGCTCGTCTTCTTCTCGCCGCAGCTGGTCGGGCTTGTGTTTTCCGGGATGCTGGCGTCGCTGATGTTTGAGAAGCAGACGGGGCTGGTGAACCGGGTGCTGGCGGGGGTGGTGCCGTTCGAGCCGGCGGACCTGCCGCTGATCGGCATCGGCGTGCCGTGGCTGGACTTCCCGTGGCTCGAGGTCTTCGTGATGCCGATGCTGATCCTGACGGCGCTGTGGCTGTACGTCGGGTTCAACATGGTCTACTTCCTGGCGGCGCTGCAGAACGTGGACCGCTCGCTGGTGGAGGCGTCGATGCTCGACGGCGCATCGCGCGGGCAGCGGTTCGTCCACGTCACGCTGCCCGCGATCCGCCCGGTGGGGCTGTTCGTCGTGCTGCTGTCGATCATCGGGAGCGTGCAGCTGTTCGAGTTGCCGTTCATCATCTACGGGCAGACCGACATGGGCGGGTCGGGCCCGGATGACCGAGCCCTCACGCTGGTGATGTACCTCTACCGGCAGGCGTTCGAGTCGGGCGACCTGGGATACGCGAGCGCGATCGGATGGATCATCGCGGTCTTCCTGTTCGCGGTCGCGGCCGGCCAGTTGCTGCTGCACAGGCGGCACGAGGGGGCGCGATGAAGCGGGAGAAGCGGCCGATCGCGTGGGGGACGCACGCGGCCCTGGTGCCGCTGGCGATCGTGGTGCTGGTGCCCATCGCGTGGATGGTGACGGCCGCGTTCCGCGGGGCGGAGGACCAGTTCGGGTCGCTCTTCCTGCCCGCGGGCGACGGGCCGCTGGGCGTCGCGTGGGACCGGCTGACGCTGGACAACTTCCGCCGGTTGTTCGCCGAGGCGAGGCTCGGGGTGGCGCTGGTCAACTCGGTCTTCCTGTCGTCGGTCAGCGCCGTGGTCGCGACGATCTGCTGCGCGGCGGGCGGGTTCGCTCTGGCGCACTACCGGTTCCGCGGGCGGGGGATGATCACGCTCGTGGTGATCGGTGCGATGATCATCCCGCCCCCCCTGCTGCTGGCGCCGACGTACGAGATGCTGTTCCACCTCTCGCTGCTGGACACGTTCGCGGGGGTGCTGATCCCGGGCTTTGCCCCGGCGTTCGGGGTGTTCTTGTTCCGGCAGGCGGCGCTGCAGAGCGTGCCCCGCGAGCTGCTCGAGGCCGCGAGGATCGACGGGTGCGGCGACGTCCGCGCGTTCTTCGTGATCGGGCTGCCGCTGCTGAGGCCGATGCTCGGGGCGTTCGTGCTGATTACGTTTTTGATGTGGTGGAACAACTTCATCGGGCCGCAGGTGATTTTGCAGTCGCCCGAGAAGTACCCGCTCGCGGTCGCGATCGCGCAGCTCAAGGGCGTGTACTACCAGGACTACGGGCTGCAGATGGCGGCGACGCTGGTCTCGGTCGCGCCGGTCATGGTGATGTTCCTGCTGCTGCAACGCGAGTTCATCGCGGGGCTGACGGCCGGGGCGGTGAAGGGCTGAGGGCCGGTCGTGTGCGCATGAAAACGCCCGGTCGCTGCGGCGCCCGGGCGTTGGTGGTGCATCGAGTGACCGTCTGCTTACGGGCAGCCGGAGACAAAGCTGGCGGTGAACGCCGAGATGTCGGAGAGGTCGAGCACGCCGAAGGGCTCGGCGAAGTCGATGGCGGGGTCCTGGATCATGAACCCGATGACGAAGACGTTGATGTCGTTGAGGTCGAGCACGCCGTAGGGGGCGGCCAGATCGGCGATGCAGCCCGGGCCGGCGTAGGCGAAATCGAAGTAGTTGATGTTGTACCCGGTGCCGGCGCCGCCGAGGTTTTCCCACCGCATGATGACCTCGCCCGCGGGGAGTTCGGCCTGGGCCGAGACGGTGGTCCAGCTCTGCCAGCCGCCGGTGGGCTCGACGGTGAAGGAGGCGCCGACGTCTTGGCCGTCGAAGAGCAGGCGGAAGGTGCCGCCCGCCGAGTTGGAGGCGACGCGGGCGTCGATGTCGTAGGACCCGGCCTGGGCGATGCTGACGGTGTACTCGATCCACTCGTTGGGCTCGATCCAGCCGATGTTGTAGCCGCCCTCGGAGCAGTCCTGGATGTCGACGCTCTCTTCGATGCGGTAGTCGCCGCCGTTGTTGCTGCCGTCGGCGTCGTTGTAGGCCTGGCCCTGATAGCCCTCGTCGAACTCTTCCGCCTCGATGCGCCCGGGGATGGAGGCGGGTTGCCCGCCGAAGGGCGTCTGCAGCTCCTGGTAGACGCGGACGTAGTCGACCTTCATGGTCTTGGGGAACGGCGCGTCCGGCGGGGGCGTGATGGTGAAGTTGCCGCCGACGGCCATGTTGAGCAGCAGGTGGAAGTCCTGATCGAACGGCGCGTTTTCGTTGCCCGGGGCGCCCAGTGAGTACCACTGGTTGCTGGAGCGGATCATGTAGAGCTCGTCGTCGATGTACCAGCGGATCTGGTCGGGCTCCCACTCCACGGCGTAGACGTGCCACTCCTCGCCGAACGAGGTGGGATCGGTCACCCCCTGGCTGGTGTAGGTGTTCTGGGGCCAGCCGCCGCCGAAGTGGATCGCGCCCGAGACGTGCGTGGCGTCGTCGGAGGCCTCCATGATGTCGATCTCGCCGCTGGAGGCCCAGCCGCCGTAGACCGAATCCTCGGGCATCATCCAGAACGCGGGCCAGAGCCCCTCGCCGATGGCGAGGTTGATGCGGGCCTCGGCTCGGCCGTACCGGAAGGAGAACCGGTTGTCGGTGCGCATGCGTGTGGAGGTGTACTGGTAGCCCGAGTAGGACTCGCGGCGGGCGGTGATGTGCAGCTCGCCGTTGACGATGTCGGCGTTCTCGGGTCGGGCTGTGTAGTACTGCAGCTCGTTGTTGCCCCACCCGGGGTTGCCGTAGGCGTGGCCGTTGCCGATCATGAACTCCCACTTGGCGGGGTCGACGGCGGGTCCGTCGAACTCATCGGACCAGATCAGCTCGTAGTTGCCACCCGCCGTTACAATCGGGGCCGTCGCGCAGGCGAGAAGGAGCCCGATGGTCCGTGCCCGGCACGTGGCACGGGGCGTGAAACGCGGGTTGGACATGGCGAGCGCTCCTCGTAAAATTGAAACTGTTACGGAGATCGCGATCCCCTTTGAATGACTCCATTGTAGCATTTTTCGGCCCGTAACCGCAACATGTTTCAACCGTCGCGAACTTCGTCGCATTTCCCTCAGATCGGCCTCTCGAGAGAACCCATGGCAGATGTTCGGCTCGATCATGTCTGGAAATTCTACGACGGTGGCGTGGAGGCTGTTCGGGACGTGTCTGTTGATATTCCCGCGGGGGCGTTCTGCGTGCTTGTCGGGCCGTCGGGGTGCGGCAAATCGACCACGCTGCGGATGATCGCGGGGCTGGAGGAGATCAGCCGGGGCTCGGTCTCGATCGGAGGCCGCGAGGTCAACGACGTGGCCCCCAAGGACCGCGACATCGCGATGGTCTTCCAGAACTACGCGCTGTATCCCCACATGACGGTGGAGAAGAACCTCTCGTTCGCGCTCCGGCTGCGGGGGATGAGCAAGGACGACATCCGCCAGCGTGTGGGCAAGGCGGCCGAGCAGCTGGGGCTGACGGAACTGCTGGGCCGCAAGCCGGGGGCGCTCTCTGGCGGTCAGCGGCAGCGGGTGGCGCTGGGGCGTGCGATGGTGCGCGAGCCCTCGGCGTTCCTGTTTGATGAGCCGCTGTCGAACCTGGATGCGAAACTGCGGGGCTCGACCCGGGCGGAACTGAAGGCGTTGCACAGCCGGCTGCGGACCACGACGGTCTACGTCACCCACGATCAGGAAGAGGCGATGAGTCTCGGCGACATGATCGTGGTGATGGCGGGCGGCGAGGTGCAACAGACCGGGGCGCCGCTCGAGGTGTTCGATCGCCCCGCCAACCGGTTCGTGGCGGGGTTCATCGGCACGCCCCCGATGAACTTCCTCGAGGGGACACTCGAGACCGCGGGCGTCGGGCTCACGTTTGTGGAGGCCGGGGAACGCGGGGCGCGGCTGGTGGTCCCGCCGGATGAAGCCGAGACCGGCGGCGAGCCGGCCTCGGTGCCTTCGGTTCTCGGTGTGCGGCCGCAGGCGGCGGAGGTGATCGGGACGGACGCGGAGCGCGCATCTGCCCGGGCCGCGGGCCGGCTGCTGTCGGTGCATCTCGATATGGTCGAGCCTCTGGGCGAGCAGATGGACCTGCACGCGCGCACGGCGGCGGGCGCACCGGTGGTGTTCCGCGTGCCGTCACGGTCGGCCGTGTCGGCCGGGGATGACCTTGATCTTGTGGTCGACGTGGTGCGTGTGCGTCTGTTCGCATTCGGTGAATATGGGAAGAGTCTCGCGCCGGCACGCGTGGCGGGCGGGACCGATCGGTCTATCGTCGGCTCGGGCTCGGCGGGTACAGGTGACGGAGCAGGGCATGGCTGAGTTTCCGGGTGGGTTTGTCTGGGGTGTGGCGTCGTCGGCCTATCAGGTCGAGGGCGGCGCCGACGCCGACGGGCGGACGCCGAGCGTGTGGGATGTGTGCTCGGCGAGGCCGGGGTTTACGACGGACGGCTCGACCGGGGCGAACGCCTGCGGGTCGTATCACCGCCCGCACGAGGACGCGAAACTCATCGGCGGGCTCGGCGTGGACGCGTACCGCTTCAGCATGAGCTGGAGCCGGGTGATGCCGGACGGCGTGGGGCGGGTGAACGAAGCAGGGCTCGGGTATTACGACAGGCTCGTGGACGCGCTGCTCGCCGAGGGGGTGGACCCTTGGGTGACGCTGTTCCACTGGGACTACCCGCAGGTGCTCTATGAGCGTGGCGGCTGGGCGGACCCGGACAGCCCGAAGTGGTTCGCCGAGTACGCCGAGGCGGTTGTGTCGAGGTTGGGCGACAGGGTGTCGCACTGGATGACGCTGAACGAGCCGCAGTGCTTTGTGGGGCTGGGGCACGCGGTGGGCGAGCACGCGCCGGGGCTGAAGCTGCCGAAGCGCGAGGTGCTCGGTGTGCTGCACCGGTCGCTGCTGGCGCACGGCGAGGCGGTGGGCGTGATCCGTGCGCACGGCGGTGCGCACAAGATCGGCTGGGCACCCGTGGGCGTGACGGCGGTGCCGGACACGGACACGCCCGAGGACTTCGAGGCGGCCCGGCGGTGGATGTTCGAGACCGGGCAGGAGGGCGAGCAGTGGGCGTTCTGCAACGCGATGTACGCCGACCCGGTGGTGCTCGGGAAGTACCCCGACGCGTCGTATGCGCCGTGGATGAGCGAGATGCCGGAGGTGACCGATGAGGAGATGGCGGTCATCAGCAGGCCGATCGATTTTTACGGGGTGAACATCTACTCGGGATCGCGTGTGCGGGCGGGCGCGGGCGGCGAGCCCGAGGTGGTGCCGTTCCCCGACGGGCAACCGAGGACGATGATGGACTGGCCCGTGATCCCCGAGTCGCTGTACTGGGGCCCGCGGCTGCTGGCCGAGCGGTACAGGCTGCCGGTCTACATCACCGAGAACGGGTGCGCGACGAGCGACTGGGTGTCGCTCGACGGTGAGGTGCACGACCCGAGCCGGGTGGACTATCTGCGCCGGCACCTGGCGGAACTGTCGCGGGCCCGGGCCGACGGGGTGGACGTGCGCGGGTACTTCCAGTGGTCGATCATGGACAACTTCGAGTGGGCGTACGGCTATACCAAGCGGTTCGGGCTTGTCTATGTGGACTTCGAGACGGGCGTGCGCACGCCGAAGGACTCGTACGCGTGGTACCGGGACGTGGTCGCGTCGGGCAGGGTTGAGTGAGCAGGCCGGGTGGTGATCGCCGGAACATGAGCAGCCGGTTCATCGCGTGTGCCACGGCCATTTGGCCGTGCGATCGCGGTCGAGTCATCCGCACGGCCGACACGGCCGTGGCACACACGCGACACGTTCATCGACGTTGCTCTAGCGGACGACGCGTCCCGAGCCGTCGCCGGCGATGAGCTTCTCGACTTCTGCCCGCGAGACGAGGTTGACGTCGCCCGGGATGGTCTGCTTGAGGCATGACGCGCCGACGGCGAACTCGAGGGCGTGGCGGGTGTCGCCGCCGTCGAGCAGACCGGTGATGAGCCCGCCCGCGAACGAGTCGCCCCCGCCGACGCGGTCGATCAGTTGCACGTCGTATCGGCGTGAGCGGTGCGGGGTTGCGCAGTCCTTGGTGTCGCGCATGATGGCGGACCAGCCGTTCCGGCTCGCCGAGAAGCTCTCGCGGAGGGTGATCGCGGCGGTGTCGAAGGCGAACTCGTCCATGAGTTTCTCACAGAGCACGGCGTAGCCGGCCTCGTCGAGTTCGCCGGCGTGGACGTCGGTGGTGCCCGCGTCGAAGCCCAGCGATTTCTGGGCGTCTTCCTCGTTGCAGATGCAGACGTCGACGTGCTCCATGAGCGGGCGCATGACGCGCTGGGCCTCGTCGGTCGTCCAGAGTTTGGCGCGGAAGTTGAGGTCGCAGCTCACGCGGACGCCCTTGCTCTTGGCGGCCTCGCAGAGGTGGGCGACGGCGGCGGCGGGGCCCGCGCCCAGGGCGGGGGTGATGCCGGTCCAGTGGAACCAGGTCGCGCCGTCGAAGATGGCGTCGGCGTCGAGGTCGTCGGGTGTGATCTGTGAAATCGCCGAGTCGGCGCGGTCGTAGATGACGCGGGAGGCGCGCTGGCTGGCGCCGGTCTCGAGGAAGTAGATGCCGAGACGCGAGCCGCCGCGGAGGACGAGGCTGGTGTCGACCCCGAGGGCTCGGAGGCTGTTGATCGCGGACTGGCCGATGTCGTGGGCGGGGACGCGGGAGACGAAGGCGGCGTCGATGCCGAAGTTGGCGAGGCTGACGGCGACGTTGGCCTCGCCGCCGCCGTAGGTCGCGTCGAAGGAGGGGGCCTGGGTGAAGCGCTGGAAGCCGGGCGTGGCGAGGCGGAGCATGATCTCGCCGAAGGTGACGACGCGGTTGGGTGTGCTTGGCATGGTCGTGTTCCTTGCGGACGGGTCGCGGGCGTTGATCAGAGGCGGGGGAGCGTCAGGCCGCCGTCGATGGTCAGGACCTGGCCCGTGGCGTAGGCGAGCGCCCCGGAGGCGAGCATCGTGACGGCCTTGCCGACGTCCTCGGGCGATCCCCAGCGCGGCTCGACGGTGAGGCCCGATTCGATGAGGGCATCGTACTTCTCGGTGACGCCTGCGGTCATGTCGGTGCGGATGATGCCGGGGCGGACCTCGTAGACATCGATGCCGTCGGCGGCGAGGCGGGCGGCGAGGATCTGGGTCGCCATCGCGACGCCGGCCTTGGAGATGCAGTACTCGGCCCGTGCCGTGCTGACGACGGTGGCGCTGACGCTCGAGACGTTGATGATCTTGCCGCGCTCGATCGTGCCGGCGGCGATGAGTTTGAGCATCCGGCTTGCCGCGGCCTGGCTGAGCAGGAGGGGGCCGCGGAGGTTGATGCCCATCACGCGGTCGTAGCTCTCGGCGGTCATCTCGAGGACGTCGGCCCGGACAGAAGGGGCGACGCCCGCGTTGTTGACGAGGGCGTCGAGCCGGCCGTGGGTCTCGATGATCTCGTCGAGGGCGGCGGCGTGACCGGATTCATCGGAGACGTCGAGGCGGATGTAGCCGGGGTTGGCGCCGAGATCGGCGAGCTGGGCGAGGACGGGCTCGACCTCGGCCCGCTCGCGGCGGCCGTTGATGACGACATCGAAGCCCGACGAGGCGAGACATGTGGCGATGCCGAGACCGATGCCGCGTGAGCCGCCGGTGACGAGTGCGACGGGGCGTGTGGTGCTCGCTGCGCTCATTTGGTGCCGCCGTTCGCGTGGGCCGGGCGGGCCGCGTGGAAGAAGGAGGGCATGGGCTTGCCCTCGGCGAGGCGCTGGATGCACAGGGCGAGCTCGCGGAAGTGGTAATCGCCCCACATGCTGGACTCGCCGCAGGGGATCTTGCTGCCATCGGGGATGTGGTCCCACCCGCGGGGGTGGTGGTAGATCGTGTGGAGGAGCAGGCCGTGGTGGGCGGGGTCGGTCGAGAGATAGAGATCCGTGAGCAGAGTCCGGGCGATGGTGAGGGCGGCCTGGGTGTAGCGCTTCGCGTCGGCCTCGGGGACGAGCGAGGCCGGGAGCGAGCCGAGCCGGAGCAGGCCCTGTGCGGAGATCGCGGCGGCGGAGGAATCGACGGGCTCGTGGTCGTTGAACGGATCGGCCGGGCGGGCGTTGACGTCGCCATGCTCGTTGGACATCCGAGCAAGGCCGGGGGCGCCGGTGTCCCAGTAGGTCACGCCGCAGACGGGGGTGTGCTCGAGATAGAAGTCCGCCGTGGCGAGGGCGGGCTTGAGCAGGAGTTGTGCGACGGCGTCTCGGCCGCCGTGGGGGGCGAGGTCGGCGTCATCGATGACGGCGAGGCACTCGAGCTGCTCGGGGTAGCCGCAGAGGGCCCAGGAATGGCCGCGCGTCCACGTGGTGAAGGGGCTGTAGCCCTGCTGGGTGGAGGGGGCGCGGAAGTCGCCGTTGTTGGAGTTGAAGAGGGCCTCGTGGCAGGCCCGGCCTCGGATGTCGTAGATGTCTCGGCCTTCGCCGTAGAAGATGTTGTGGCGGGCGGTGGTGTCGGCGTGCTGGACGAACCGGCTGTAGAGGCTGATCTTCTCGTCGCGTTCGCCCATCAGGCTGTGGCCCAGCAGGTGGGCGAGGGTGAGGGCGCGGCAGGTGCGGATGGTGTCGACGAAGAGCGACTGCGGGCCGTTGAAGGAATAGATGTAGCCCCCGCCGTCGATGGTGGGCGACCAGCGGTCGGCCTGGACGGCTCCGCTCGCTTTGAGCGCCATGCGGTAGAACTCGAGCTCGTAGTCCGACGCCTCGAACCGGCCCTCGAGGGCGAGGCGCAGGAGGTTGCCGTAGGTCGAGACGTTGTTGAAGCCGTGGTCGTGGACGCCGACGTGGGTGACGTGGGAGGCCATCGTCTCGATGGTGCGCCGGCGGGCGAGGTCGAGGAAGCGCTCGTCGCCGGTGGCGTCGAACTGGAAGGCCGCGGAGCCGTGCTGGAAGCCCTGGGTCCACTCGGTCCAGCCCTGGGCCTGATATTTGCCGGCCTTGGTGACGACGGGCGTGGGCGCGCCGGGCGGGAAGGCGGCGTCGATGGCGAGGATCTTCTCGCCCGAGGCGGCCCAGAGGGCGTCGATCGCGGGGCGGAGGTCGGCGGGGGTGAGGCTGGTGTCGATCTCGATCATGCGGTCGGTCTCCGTTCGACAGACTGTACCACGGGTCTTGTGGCTCGGCCTTTTTTTGTCTATTCTTGCAAAGTGAGAATTCTGGATATCAACCGATGAACAGGGAGTATCTGGTCCGGGAACTGGGGATCGAGCTGCTCGCATCGGCGTGCTCGCTCGAGGTGCTGCGGCACGACGCGATGAGCGAACCGCTCGATATCGCCCCGCACCACCACGACGGGGTGCTGCAACTGGATCTGATCCGCGGGTGCCGGGGGCGGGTGTTCAGCGGGGGGCGGTGGCTGCGGTTTGACAACGACGTGGCGCTCGCGGCGTATCCGGGTGAGACGCACGGGTATGAGTTGGGCCCTGCCCGGGCCGACGCGGCCGTGTTCAACATCAAGATCAGGCCCAGAAACACGATCGAGTCGCTCTCGGTCGGGCCGATCGTGCGGATCGGGCACGGGCCGGACGCGGAGTTGTTCCGGCAGGCCGAGGAGCTGCGTGCCTCGGTTGATCCGCTGCAACCGCCGGGCCCCCGGCCCATTCTGGCGCTGCTGTCGCTGCTGATGTCGTGGCCCGCTCGTGGGCCGGTGCGGGGCCCGGTCCGCGGGGTGGCACCTGGCCGAGGCGGGCCCGGCGAGCGGGTGCACCCGGTGGTGGAGCGGGCGGTGTCGCAGATCGAGTCGAACCTGGGCGAGCCGTTGCGGCTGGACGAGATCGCATCGGAGGTCGGCGTGTCGAGCCGGCAGTTGGCGAGGCTGTTCGAGCGATCGATGGGCATGACCCCCCACCGCTACTCGACGATGCGCCGGCTGGACCGCGCGAAAACGATGCTGCTGGCCAACCGGGCGGGGATCGGCGAGATCGGCGAGTCGCTCGGGTTCTCGGGGCACGCGACGTTCACGCGGTGGTTCGCCCAGCACGCGGGGATGCCCCCCAGCGAGTTTCGGACGAATCCGCGGGTGTTCTGAATGTGGTTGTGATGTCTTGATTTGCAAATCTGTGCGTCCCGATCTGATAGCCGGTTCGTGCGTTGGCGTGGTAGTCTTGGGTCGCAGCGCAGCTTGGCCCGGCATCTCGCGGGCCCCCAGAGCGGAGAAGCGGATATGCGAGACAAGCAGCGGGTCGTTGACGCGATTTCCAGGCACGGTGCGGTCGCGGTGGTGCGCACGCCCGACGCGTCGGCGGTGGACTGGATCGCCGACACGCTGATCGCGGCGGGGATGCCCTGCCTGGAAGTGACGCTGACCGTCCCGGGCGCGTGCGACGAGATCGCCCGGCTCACAAAGAGATTGGGAAGCGACCACCTCGTCGGCGCGGGCTCGGTGCTGACGGCGGACGACGCCGAGCGGGCGATCGACGCGGGGGCGGCCTACATCGTCAGCCCGGCGACGGTCGAGGCGGTGATCGACGTCGCGCGGGACCGGGGCGTCGCGGTCATGCCGGGCTGCTTCACGCCGACCGAGGCGTTGCGCGCGCACGGGATGGGCGCTGACGTCGCCAAGATCTTCCCGGCCGACGTGGTGGGCATGCCATTCTTCAAGGCGGTGCTGGCGCCGATGCCGCACCTGAAACTGATGCCGACGGGCGGCGTCACACCCGAGAACGCGGGGGACTGGATCAACGCCGGCGCGATGGCCGTTGGCGTGGGCAGCGCGCTGCTCGGCAAGCAGATCATCGCGGACCGCGACACGGACGCCCTGTCTCAACGGGCGCAGACGCTCGTTGAATCGGTTCGCTCCGCACGGGCGATCGGCTGACCTCGCGGCGACACACATCATCACGACTCTCCGAAGGACGACTCACATGGAAACCAGGACAATCGGCATCGCGATGAGCGGCGTCACCGGGCGGATGGGCACCAACCAGCACCTGATCCGCTCGATCCTCGCGATCATCAAGCAGGGCGGCGTGCGCGTCTCGCCCGCGCTCACGCTGATGCCCGACCCCGTGCTCGTGGGCCGCAACGCCGACAAACTGCGGGCGCTGGCCGAGGCGCACGGGCCGGACGCGGTCGGCGGGCCGCTGAAGTTCACGACCGACGCGGAGGGGGCGATTTCTGATCCGTCGTGCGAGATCGTGTTCGACGCCTCGACCACGCAGCACCGGGCGGGGTTTGTCGAGCTGGCCGCCAAGCACGGCAAGCACGTCTATTGCGAGAAGCCGACCGCGACGACCACGGCCGACGCGCTCGCATTGGCCGACCTCGCCGAGTCGAAGGGGATCAAGAACGGCGTGGTGCAGGACAAGCTCTGGCTGCCCGGCATCCGCAAGCTGAAGACGCTCATCGCCCAGGGCTTCTTCGGCGAGATCGTGTCGGTCCGGGGCGATTTCGGCTATTGGGTGTTCACCGGTGAATACCCCGATCAGCCGGCGCAGCGGCCCAGCTGGAACTACCGCGAGGAGGACGGCGGCGGGATCATGGTCGACATGTTCTGCCACTGGCGGTACGTGCTCGACGGGCTGTTCGGCGAGACGTGCGGCGGCGTGGACCGGCTCGTCTCGCACGCGACGACCGACATCAAGACGCGCGTCGATGAGCAGGGCAAGCCGTACACCGCGACCGCGGACGACTCGGCGTACGCGATCTTCGTGCTCAAGAACGGCGTGCCGTGCCAGTTCAACAGCTCGTGGGTCACGCGCGTGCGGCGCGACGACCTGCTGACGATTCAGATCGACGGGACGAAGGGCTCGGCCGTCGCGGGGCTGCGCGGGTGCAGGGTGCAGCCGCTGGCGGCGACGCCCAAGCCGGTGTGGAACCCCGACATCCCGCAGCCGATCGATTTCTACGAGGGCTGGTCGGAGATGCCGGAGCAGACGTCGTACGACAACGCGTTCAAGATCCAGTGGGAGCTGTTCCTACGGCACGTGGCGCTGGACGAGCCGTTCCCATGGACGCTGCGCGAGGGCGCGAAGGGCGTGCAGCTCGCCGAGCTCGGACTCCAGAGCTGGAAGGACCGGTGCTGGGTCGGGGTCGAGTCGCTCTGAACCGAACACGCGAGGACCGACGATGCCCGACACGCCCACCGTGAAACCGCTGACCGATCTGACGAGGATCGCGGTGCACACCGTGACGACGAAGCCGTGGTCGGTGGAGGAGTGCTGCGCGAAGTACGCCGAGTCGGGCTTCGGCGGGGTGAGCGTGTGGGACGAGTCGGCCGGGCAGGGCAGCGCGGAGCGGGCGGCAGAGGCGGTCGCGGGCTCGGGCCTGCGTGTGCCGGCGTACGTGCGCGGCGGGTTCTTCGTTTCGCGGGATGCCGAGAAACGGCGGGCGTCGATCGAAGAGAACCGGGCCAAGCTCGAGCAGGCGAGCGCGGTCGGGGCGGAGATGATCGTCCTCGTCGCGGGGGCCGAGCCGGGCGTGCCGCTGGACGAGGCACGCGAGCAGACCGCGGAAGGTCTGGAGGCGATTCTCCCCGACGCGGAGCGGGCGGGCGTGAAGCTCGCGATCGAGCCGCTGCACCCGATGTACGCCGCGGACAGGTGCTGCGTGAACCGGCTCGCCGAGGCGCGCCTGCTGTGCGACCGGATTGGCTCGCCGATGGTTGGCGTCGCGGTCGACGTCTACCACACCTGGTGGGACCCGGACCTCGAGACCGAGATCGAGACGC
This sequence comes from Pyrocystis lunula, assembly GCA_037576205.1. NCBI lineage: Eukaryota > Dinophyceae > Gonyaulacales > Pyrocystaceae > Pyrocystis > Pyrocystis lunula. The sequence continues at coordinate 54,060 of JAPIWU010221456.1, read as the reverse complement.
TCGGCGAGCAGGGCCGCCTGTTCGGCTACCACGTGTGCGACTGGAAGGCCGACACGGGGCACCTGCTGCTCGACCGCGGGCTGATGGGCGACGGCGTGATCGACCTGCGCGGGTTCCGCGCGATGATGGAACGCGCTGGGTTCGACGGGATGATCGAGGTCGAGGTGTTCAACGAGGCGTACTGGGCGATGGACCAGGACGAGTATCTCGCCCTGATCGCCGAACGCGTGCTCGCGTGCGTCTAGCCGGCCTGATCTGTTTCACCGTCGCCCAGGCACGCCGAAACGTTGCCGCGGAGCATCCGGTCGGCGTCGGCTGAGATCTGATTCTCCGTGACGCGGATTCCCGAATTCTCCAGCGCTTCGTACTGCGTCGCCAGCGCATCGGCGATGCACGCGCGTGAGTGGTCCCACTTGTAGATGAGCTGCTCGAGCACGCGGGCGTCGGAGTGTTGCGGGATGAACGAGGTGCCGAGCAGTTCGAGCCGCATCCGCGTGATCTCGGTGATCAGCGAGGGCGTGTTGACGAACCACCAGCAGCCGAACGGGGTGAGGTTGGCGAACTTGCGGGCGGCGACGGCGAGCGCGTGCTGGCTCTCCCGGCTCAGCACGGTCGCGAGGAAGCGGTTGGACGGAAAAGCACCGCAGAGGCGCTCGATCGACGGGACGTCGGCCGGCCCGAGCGAGTCGCCCGCGGCGGCGAGCCTCGGGTTCACGCCGCGCCGGCTGCCGACCATCATCGCCCACGCGAGGCCGTGCTCGGCGAGTTCGGGCATGAGGGCATGCTCGATCACGCGGTCGCGCCAGGTGTCTGATGATGGATACGAAAACTCGGGCGGCAGGCTCGCGGCGACGTAGGCGGCGCCGGTCCTGCCGATCCAGTCGCGGAGGAACCGGCGGATCTCGGATGTGCCCTGCTCGTCGAGCGATTCGCCGACCGAGTAACCCTGATTGTTCAGGGCGGCCAGCGCCCCGCGGCGATCGTTCAGCAGGGTGTCGATGCGCACGACGGGGACGAAGCGCGGGTCGCGGAGTGAGTCGGGCCGGGTGAGCCAGAGATCGGCTTCGCGCTCGTCGAAGACCTCGTTGGTCATCACGATGCGCTCGACGCCCGCGGTCTCCATCACCCGGTCGGCCAGCGAGGAAGGCTCCAGCTGGGCGAACCACGAGCGGTAGCCGTCGATCGTGGGCTCGGCCGGGTCGAGCCCGAGGCGGGTGAGCGTGGTGACCACGCCGCGGCACGCCTCGGAGATCGGCGTGCGCTCGACGAACAGCGCCCGCCAGATCGCGTCGGCCTGCTGCGGCGGAGCGAGCGCGAAGAACCGCTCGGGCTGCTCGGCCGGTCGCACGCGGAAAAACTCGGCCTGCAGGTAGTGATACGTCAGCAGCGAATCGATGCCCCACAGCAGGAACCGCTGCTCGCCCGGCGCATCGAACGCGGGCGCAAACAGGTGCGTGTGCAGATCGATCACCGGGGCGGCGGACACGATCCGAGAGACGCGGTCCCGCAGCGATTCAGCGCTCATTCCGCGGCCATCTCGAACGGTGTGGCGGGCACGCCGGCGCTGTTGTAGAGGTTGCAACCCGGGTTGTCGGCCCAGCCGTATCGGACGCGCGTGGGCGACTCGACGCCGTCGGCGGTCAGGGCGACGGTGGTCCCGCGGATCTGCGCATCCGCCCACTGCCACACGCCGTTCTCACCCGCGATCGCGAAGCCGCTCGGCTCGCCGCCCCTGGCGTGCAGCCCGTTGGCCTCCTCGAACGCGACGAGCACGGTCGAGCCCTCGACGGACATCGACCCGGGCCGCGGACCGGTGACCTGTGCAGAGCCGATGCCGTACTCGTTCTTGAGCGCGAGGGCCGCGAGCCGCTGGGCGACAGGGAGCTTGTTGGTCGGGTGGATATCACCCGGGTCTCCCAGGTCGATCGTGACGGCCATGCCGGTCTGCGGCAGCCCGATGTCGGCCATGCGCTGCGCCTCGCGCAGCTCGGCCCACGAGCTCTCGCCCGGCTCATCGACCGCGGGGCGGTAGTTGGGCAGCTGGACAAAGTAGAACGGCAGCTCGTAGCCCGGCTCGCCCCGTGCCTCGCTCCAGGCGTCGCGCCAGCCGAGAATCATCTCGGGAAAGAGCCTGCGATATTCGTCGCCCCGGCCCGAGTTGGACTCGCCCTGATACCAGATCGCGCCCTTCACGCCGGAGCGGAGCAGCGGGTGGATCATCGCGTTGAACAGGGCCGCTGGCCTGCGGAAGGCCCGGCCGACCGGGACGGCGTAGTCACCCGGCAGAGGGAAGCCGCCGAACTCGCGGTCGTTGAAGCCGACCTTGTACCGCCACATGCCGGAGATGGGGACGACCGTCTCGCCGGCGTGCAGCTCGAAGGGCCGGCCGTCGGGCGTGACGCCGCCCGAGCTGCGGACGTCCATCAGCGCGATGGCGATGAGGTTGGTGCCCTGGCGGAGCACGCCGTCGGGGATGTTGTAGCGACGGACGATCCGGCGGCCGTCGCCCTGATCGACGCTGGTGCGCCCGACGCGTGTGCCGTTGACGTAGACCGTGTCGAAGTCGTCGATCCGCCCGAGCAGGAGCTCGCCCGGCCCCGACGCGTCGAGCTCGACTGCTTTGCGGAGCCAGACGATGCCGTTGAAACTGCCGAGTTCGCCGTCCACGTAGCCGGGCAGCTCGACTTCGGGCCAGTCCGAGTCATCGAAGCCGGGCTCGGCCCAGCCGCTCTTCTCGCCGATGTCCTCGCGCCAGGCGAGCTCGACGTAGTCGGCGTGCTTGGCCTGCGCCTCGGCGACCATCCGCTCGGCGGTCTCCTCGTCGAGGTCGTACTGCTTGAGCGAGGCGAGGCGGTCGGCGTAAAACTCGGGGGCGGCCCGCAGCGTCTCCATCGGTGTCCACGCTTCTGCGGGGGTGCCGCCCCATGAAGAATGGATCAGCCCGATCGGCACGCCGGTCTCGCGCTGCAGGATCCGGCCGAAGTGGTAGCCGACCGCCGAGAACCGACCGGCCGTCACGGGCGACGCCATCCGCCAGCCGATCGAATCGACCTTGTCTTCGGGCGTCCTGCTCCAGACCTTGTTGATCTGGAGGAGCCGGAGCTGCTTCTCATCGTCCGCGGCGTCGATGAACTCGTCGCCCAGGTCGGTCTGCTCGAGCCGCCAAAACATGTTCGACTGCCCCGAGCAGACCCACACATCGCCCACCAGCACGTTCTTGATCGTGACCGCCTCGCCGCCCGACGAGATCACGACCTCGTGCGGCCCGCCCGCCTCCATCGCGGGCAGCCGGACGGACCACTCCCCGTCACCATCGGCCTTCGCGTCCGCGTGGGCGCCGCCCATCTCTACGGTGATCCGGGAGCCGGGATCGGCCGAGCCCCAGATCGCAACCGGCTGGTCGCGCTGCACGACCATGTGATTGCCGAAGAGCGGCGGGAGCTCGATGTTCTGCGCGTCCGCCGCCAGCGTCGCGATGCCGAGCACCGCCCCGATCATCCAGTTTCGCATCAGAGTCTCCGCTCTGGGTGGTGTGTGTGCCTGGGGCCGATCAGCCCCGGTCAGTCGCAGCCCTCGTCAAACTGCCTCAGAAAACCGAGCATGTCGAAGAAGTCCACGCTCTGGTTGTTGTCGATGTCGGTCTGGGGGTCGCCCGCGTCGAGGTCGGCGATGAACGGCACGATATCGCCGATCGATGTGAGCGAGCCGTCGCCGTTCCAGTCCGCCGGGCAGCACGACGCGCCGGCCGCGTCGATATTCGCGATGATGTTGGTCCCGGCCGACGCGTTGCGGATGCGGAACCCGATCTCGTCCCACGTCTCGGGATAGACGACCTCGCCCTGGAACGGGACGCCCTGCAGCCCCGGCACTGGCTGGAACTCGGTGTCGCCGTCGCTGAGGTTCAGGAAGTAGAGCGACGCGGCCCCGTCGCCGCCGTTCGCGGTGAAGTCGATCCGAAGCTCGAGCCGGGCCCACTCGCCGCGGCTATACCAGCCCGACGGGATGGAGACGGACTCGTTGAGCACGTTGGAGAAGTAGCCCCCGCGGATCTGGAACGTCGTCGGCGTCATGCCGAACTGGATGCCCTCGGAAAGCGACGCCGTGTTGTTGACGATCAGGAAGACATTGCCGCTCGGCCCGCTGCTCACGCCGGCCCGCGCGTCGAACCGGATCCGTGCGTCGGCGTCGCCCGCGCTGTGGGGCGTGAACGCGTACCGGTCGTCGTTCTGCCTGGTGATGATGCTGTCGCGCCCGTTCCGGTTCACCGCGGCCTGCACGGCCCCGCCCGGGTACCCCGCCTCGACCTGGAAGAACGTGTTCTCGCCGTCGATCTCGCTGAAGTCGCGCGCCATCTCCCAGCCGTCCTGCCCGATCAGCACCGTGTTGAGCGTGCCGGCGAACCCGAAGATGTAGGGCTGGTCGATCTCGCAATCCGCGCAGGGCCCTTCAACGCCGGGCTCGTCCGTCACCGGCTGTGCGAGCCGGAGGGCGAGCTGGGCTTCGTAGAGGTTCGGCGGGTTGGGCACCGAAGCGTCGATCGAGACGCCCTCGAGCAACGCCTGCGAATCGCCGTTCTCATCGTTGATCGACCCCGTCGGCGTCGCGCACTGCACGCCCACCAGCGCCCCCATCGGCATCACGTCGGGCTGGGCCGTCCACCGGCTGCTGGACCGGCTGAGATTCACGTTCCAGTGCGTGTGCCGAGCCGCCATCGCGGGGCCCGAGGTGCTCGCGCCGCCCGCGTCGCCGTCGTTGATGATCTCGATCTGCGTGTACACGTTGGCGTAGGGCAGCAGCCTGTGATAATCGAACGTGCCGCCCGCGAGCGTGCCGTTGCTGTAGACGTTGTTGACGCAGAAGTTGCCGACATAGACCCCGTGGTTGGGCCGGCTGGTGATCTCGAAGTTCTGGTAGATCGAGTCGGCCGAGTTGGCGAACCCGAACGCGTGGTGGTGCCGGTTCATCTCGGGCGACGACGCCTCGACGAGCACATTGTTGACGGTGATGTTCTTGCAGTAGTTCATGAAGACCGCGAGCCCGCCGGGGTCGATGATCTTCACGTCGTCGATGAACCCGTTGATCGTGTCGGTGAACGAGACGCCGTTGAAGCCCGGCTCATTGCCGTGCCAGTCGGCCCGGGTCCACTCGTAGTCGCGCTCGAGCTCGATGGTGAGCTCGGCGATGCCGACGTCTCTCCGCACGCGCTCGATCGTGCGGATCTCGGGGTCCCACTCGGGGCGGAGGTCGAACCGCGCGGGCTCGCGCAGCGTGATCTCGTTGCCGTCGATCGATTCGATGGTGTGGTAGACGCGGAAGCTCGACCGCGAGTCGGGCATGATGCTGCCGTCGCGCGAGGCCGTGAACATGTAGTTCTGGGCCCACTCGCCGTCACCGAGCAGGTGCCGGAGCGTGGAGAAATCATCGGCGTTGTCGATCTCGATCACGACCGTCTGGCCGGGTGTGTAGATCGAGGCGTCGCCGACGGTGACCGTCCGGTCGCCCAGCAGCGCGCCGCCCCCGGTGATGTTCTGCGTGCCGGTCAGGCGGAAGCCGTTGTCGGTCGTCGTGATCGTGGGCACGCCGGCGTAGTAGGGGTTGCGCGACTCGTGGCAGAACCAGACCATGCCGCCCGTGAACGACCAGTTGCTCTCGCCCGGGTCGTTGCCGGGGTAGACCGCGTAGCTGCTCTGGAGCGACTCGGTGAACAGCAGCGTGGTCGTGTCGCGGTCGAGCCCGCGGAGTTGGATCTTGTCGCCGTGGATCAGCAGCGGCCCGCTGAGCCTGTAGGTTCCGGGCGGGAAGAGCACCGTCGCGCCGTTGGGCTGCGTGCCCGACTGCGCGATCGCGTCGGCGATCGCCGCGCGCACGGATGCGGTGTCGTCGGCCACGCCGTCGCCGACCGCGCCGTACGACGTCACCGCGATGAGCACCGTGCCCGACCCGTCGGGCAGCGGCACGCCGCCGCCGTCCCAGCCCGCGTGGCTGACGTTGGGGATATTCGGATGCCGGTCCGGGTCGGCCGCGAACTCCACCCACGCATCGGCAAACTGCGCCGAGCAGGGCGACGCGGCCCAGCCGACCGCGAGCGCGCCCGCAACACCGAGTCTCGACACCGTTCCACAACGCATCACGGTCCTCCGTCTCGGTCCGCTCATCGGGTTCGGGAGCCGGCGTTCCCGGCCCACCCGATCACCAGTTCCACATCCCGCCGTCTTCCTTGCGGTTCACGGGCAGGTACGCCCGCACATAAGGATACTTCTCGGCAAGATCCTCGTCGTACTCCACGCCCAGCCCGGGCTTCTCGGGCGGGTTGACCATGCCGTCCTTGAATGAGTACTCCCAGCCGAACACGGCGTTGGTCTCCTCGCTGTGCAGCATGAACTCCTGGATGCCGAAGTTGGGCACCCACAGCCCGAAGTGCAGGCAGGCGGACATCGCGACGGGCGAGATATCCGTCGGCCCGTGGCAGCCCGTCCGCACGTGGTAGAGCTCGGCCAGCGCCGCGATCTTGCGCAGGTGCGTCAGCCCGCCCGAGTGGCTCACCGTCATGCGGATGTAATCGATCAGCTGCTCGGTGATGATCGTCTGGCAGTCGTAAATCGTGTTGAACACCTCGCCGATCGCCAGCGGCGTCGTCGTGTGCCGGCGGATCATCCGCAACCCCTCCTGGTTCTCCGCGGGCACCGCGTCCTCGAGCCAGAAGAGACTATATGGTTCGAGCCGCTTGCCGACCTCCGCCGCCTCCTGCGGCGTGAGCCGGTGGTGCACGTCGTGCAGCAGTTCGATGTCCGGGCCGACCACCTCACGCGCCGCCTCGAACAGCTCGGGCACATAGTTCATGTACTTCCGCGTGCTCCACTTGTTCTCCGGGGGCAGCGTCCGGTCCGCCGGCTCGTAGAACCACCGACCCCGGCCCACGCCGTAGGTGGATTCGAGCCCGGGGATCCCGCTCTGCACACGGATCGCCCTGTAGCCCTCTTCCTTGTACTGCGCGACCGCGTCCATCGCCTCGGCCTTGTCGGCGCCCGAGGCGTGGCCGTACACCGTCACGCCCTCCCGGCTCCGCCCGCCGAGCAGCTGATAGACCGGCACGCCGAGCGACTTCGCCTTGATGTCCCACAGCGCCACGTCGATCGCGCCGATCGCCGCCATCCCGATCGGGCCGCGGCGCCAGTAGGCACCCCGGTAGCAGTACTGCCAGATGTCTTCGATGTCCCGCGCATCCCGACCGATCAGGCACGGGATCAGGTGGTCCTCGAGGTAGCTCTTGACCGACAGCTCCCGGCCGTTGACCGTGCAGTCACCCAGCCCGGTGATCCCGTCCTCGGTGTAGATCTTGAGCGTGACAAAGTTCCGCCCGGGGCTGGTGACAAAGACTTTCGCGTCGGTGATCTTCACGATTCGGTTCCCTTGTCCCGCCCGGGCGCACCCAGGCGGTCATGCGTCGGCCCGGGCACTGCCACCCCGGCCTTCTCGAAGCAGCCGCGGATCGCCCGGGCCGTGATCATCGCCGCCTGGTCGGCGGGCGTTTCTTCCCATTTCGGGTGCGTGGGCTCGGCGCTGATCGGGCCGTCGTAGCCGATCTCCGCGAGGGTGCGCAGGAACGTGGGCATATCCACCAGCCCGGTCTCGCCGGGCGAGGCCCGGAACCGCACGTCCTGCTCGTCGATGGGCGTGTCCGCCAGCAGGTCGCACACGTGCACGGCGACGATCTGCTCGGGCTTCAGTGTCCGCAGGTCGTCGGCCGTCTCGCCCGCGCAGGCCCAGTGGAACGAGTCGAGCATCACGCCGACGTTGGGCTCCCCCACCGCTTCGAGCAGCACGCGCATGCCCGCGAGATCGCGCACGAACTCGTGGCCCATCCCGTGCCACCGCGTCCTGGGGCTGACGTACTCCATCCCGAACGCGATGCCGAAATCCGCCAACGCGGCGGCGGCCTGGCGCGCACGGCCCGCGTGGAACGCGAGGTTCTCTTCGAACCCCATCGTCTCCCCGAACGGCACGACCACCGACGTCGCCCGGCGGTAGCCCAGCTGGTGCGCGAGACGCGCCCGGCGGGGCACGTCGGCCATCTCGCGGGACCACTCCTCGTCGGACACGTTCAGTTTCTGCGGCGTGATCGAGCAGTAGCCCGGTCGGAGACCCGCCGCGGCCATCGCGTCGGCGAACGCGTCGGCGTCGAGCCGTTCGATCTCATCGGCGAACTTGTTGAACCGCAGATCGAGCCCGACGAACCCGGCGCGCGCCGCGATGGCGACCGACTCGGCGGGGCCGGCGGAGATCCCGATCAGATCTGGCATCAGGCTCGGAAACACCAGTCACTCCCGCCGGCGCACGCCCGGCTCATCGCGGTCAAGAAACAGTCTGGTACGCCTCGCGGCAGCGGTCGAGCACGCGCACGTACCGCCTGACACTCGCCGGCGTCACCAGCATCTCCGACCCCGTGCGCACGGCGGCCAGCAGCTCGTCATAGAACATCTCGTACGGGTTCGGGCCCGACGCGGGCGTGTCCCAGGAATGCGTCTCCCACGCGATGTCCTCGGCCGGGTATTTGCGGCCCGCGGCCGGGCCCTCGTCGAGGATGCGTTTGGGCATCTTCGACCAGTCGACCGTCTTCCATTCGAGGTGGTCCGGGTTGCCGATCAGGCCGCCCGCCGTGCCCATGATGTGCCAGCGGTCCTGCTCGTAGGCGCAGGCGTTGGAGTACTCGATGTCGACGGTGGGCACACCCGGAGCCCTGAGGACGAGCTTCATGTGCTCCTCGGCGTCGCCGATCGACAGGCCGCGGTGCAGGTCGAGCGTGATCTCGGGCTCGTCGATGCCCTCGAAGAAGTCCATCGCCTGGTCGAGCAGGTGCGTGCCGTTGTTGAACAGCGCCCCGCCGCCGTACTGCTTCATCGCCTGCCAGTCCCACCGGCGTGTGAAGCGGTGCCAGCACATGCGGATCTGGAGCACCTCGCCCAGCGACCCGCCGCGCACCAGGTCGAGCACCTTGCGGAAGTGCGGCTCGTAGCGCCGGTTCTGGAAGGGCGCGAGCACGACGCCGGCCGTCTCGGCCGCGTCGATCATCCGGTCGGCTTCCTCGGCGTTCATCGCGAAGGGCTTCTCGACAACGACGTGCACGCCGGCGTCTACTGCCGCGAGCGTGTGCGCACAGTGCAGGTGATTCGGCGAGGCGATCACGATCACGTCCAGCCCGCCGTCGCCGATGCGTGTTTCGCCGATCAGGCCCTCGAACGACGAGTGCGACGTGCACCCCAGTTCACGCTCCGCCTCGGCCCGGCGATCCGGGTCGGGGTCCATGACGCTGACGATCGTGAAACGGTCCGGGTGGGCCCTGAGCGTCCTGGCGTGGATGTTCCACCCGCTGCGGCCCAGACCGGCGATGCCGATGCGCAGGGGCGCGGCACCGGGGTGTCCGTTGTGTGCTGATCCGATCATGCCCGCCTCCCGGTCCTCGTTTGGCCTGTGATCCTGAGACTCGTCTGTCATCGTGGTCCCCGACTCATCCAACAACATTTCGCGGGCGCTGGCCGCGACGGATCAGCGCGTCCGCGGGGGGGCCTGCCACATGTCGAGGCTGTCGCCCAGCGTGTTCTTCAGGTCCGACGTGGCGGCGTCGAGCTCGGCGAGCGTGTCGGCCGACAGCTCGATCTCGGCGGCGCGGACGTTGCGCTCGACCTGGTCCGGCCGGCTCGCGCCGACCAGCACCGACGCCACGGCGGGCTGGTGGAGGAGCCAGGCGAGGGCGAGGTCGCCCATGGGCATGCCCAGTTTCTCGGCGATGGAACCGATCCCGGCGATCGTCTCGAACGTCAATGCTTCGTGCCCGGCTTCGCCGTGGCGGGCCTCGGGGCGGTCGGTGCTGAAGTGGCGCGTGCGGGCCTTGCCGCTGGGCACCTCGTCGGCGGTCGCGTAACGGCCCGCGAGCATGCCCTGGCCGAGCGGGCTGTAGCAGAGGATGCCGATGCCCTCTTTCTCGCATCGTTCGGCGAGGCCGTGCTCCGCCCCGCGGAAGAGGATGTTGTAGGCGACCTGATCGGTCGCGCACGAGGCGTGCCCGAGCCACTCGTCGAGGTCGAGGGGGCCGAAGTTGCAGACGCCGATGGCGACGACCTTGCCCTGCTCGACGAGCTTCTCCATCGCGCGGGCGGTCTCTTCGAGCGGGACCTGCCGCTTGGGCCAGTGGATCTGGTACAGATCGATGCGGTCGGTGCCGAGGTCTTTGAGCGACTGCTCGCACTCGCTGGCGATCTCGGAGGCCGACAGGTCGCCCGCCTTGGGCTTGCTGGCGATGACGACCTCGTCGCGGAAGCCCTTGACCGCGAGGCCGAGCTGCCGCTCGCTCTCGCCGTCGGCGTAGGCCCGTGCGGTGTCGAAGAAGTTGATGCCCAGGTCGCGGGCACGGTGCATCGTCTTCACCGCGTCGTCGTCCTGCAGACCTTTATAGATCTGGCTGGGGACCGTGCTCATGCAGCCGAACGCGATCCGGCTGACGGGGCGGTCGATGCCCTTGATCGAGGTGAACTTCATCGAGGTGGCGGTGTTGGAGTTGCTGGGCATGGGTGCTCGCGTGTCGGTGTGGTCGGTCTGGAGGCGGGAAAACGCGGATCGGACTCTATGGCTCAGTCGTTGGGCGGAAGGAGCAGGTCAACCCAGGCCATGCTGTCGGGCACGGGGGGGAGTTTCTCAAGAGCGTTCTCGAACCGGGGGTCGTCGAACTGCCGCGAGGCGATCCGGAGGCACTGGTAGAACATGTAGGGCTTCACCGGCTTGATCTGCTGGTAGGGCCATTCCTTCTCGCCAGTCATGTAGGGCACGAGCCAGAGGAGGGCGTTCTTGATCGACCGGCCGTCCTCGGTCTCGAACGAGGCGAGGTCGTAGCCGACGCCTTCGGCGTAGCGGCACAAGTCGAGCATGGCGCGGAGGTTGAAATCGCTGTAGTGCAGCCCCATCGTGCGTTCCAGCTCGTGCGGCTGCTTGCCGTCGGGCTCGATCTGTGAGGCGATGCGATCGGGGACCTGGCTGACGATCTCTTTAACGATCACGTCGCGGTCGGCGTAGGAGGCGTAATACGCAACCTGAGCGGCGTACCAGGTGCCGTGGTTGTTGGGGGCGGCCCGCTCCTCGTTGCCGAGTTCGCTGGCGAGGAGCCAGTCGGTGTACTCGCTGAACCAGCGCTTGGTCCCCTCGGTGTCGCTGGTGGTCCACGCGGGCGAGGCCTGGAGCATGAGCAGGGCATCGGGCACCCAGCGGATGCGGTTGGTGTCGATGATGCCGACGCAACGGCCGTCGCTGACGCCGGGCACGAACTGGGCGTACCGCACGCGGGGCAGCATGCGCGTCTCGGGGTTGACGAACCAGACGCGGACGTGCTCGATCGCGCGCTCGGCGTAACGCTCGTCGCCGGTGAGGTGGTAGGCCATGCCGAGGGTGCGGACGGCCTTGCCCATATCGCCCAGTTTGGGGGTGTCGTACTCGTGGCGTTCGGGGTTCACCTTGCCGTCGTGGCGGATGTAGGGGGTGCCGTCGGCGGTGTCGGGGTTGGGCCACCAGTAGGGGCTGAGCGAGACGTAGTCGCGCGGGTCGCCGCTGGGGGCGGTGCGTGCGCCGCCCTCCTTGCCCTCGGTGATCGGGCGGACGGGGACCAGCATCGCCTCCTCGGCGGCCCGGATCATCGCGTCGAGCGAGGCCTTGAGGTCGGCGTCGCCGGCCTCGATGCGCTGGAGCGTGCGGTCCCGGTCGTCGAGATCAATGAGGATGCCGGGTCCATCTGTGGCGCACAAAGCGGTTGAGGCGGCCAGAGTGGTCATCACAGCGAAGGTGCATCGCGAGAGTGCGGCTTGCAGGAGCATTTTTCCCCGATCTTTCCCAGAACATGCTGGACATTATCTTGGACAATACCGACAAAAACTGAGTATGGCACAGAAAACAGCCCCTGTCAATAGGTAGCAGAGCGCGTTGGCGATGATTTGGCCTGAATAAATCGTTCTGTGGCCGCACAATAATCTTGCACATAAACACGGCTCACTGTATTGTCCAGGGATCGGAGCACCGCATGTCGATCGTCAAAGTCGCCAAAATCGCGGGTACCTCGCACTCAACCGTGTCACGGGTGATCAACAACAGGCCCGGTGTGTCTGCACAGACCGAGGCGGCCGTGAAGCGTGCGATGGAGCAACTGGGCTACACACCGCCGGCGAAACGCCGCGGTCCGCGCCCCGCCGACCGCGTCAAAGTGGAGACCGGGAGCATCGGGCTTTTGATGATGGGGACCGACGCGATGTTCGCGCGGGCCCCGGTCACCGCGGCGGTGTTCCACGCGGTCGAGCAGGCGCTCGCCTCTCGCGGCTTCAATCTCATCGTGGGGCAGGTTGACGGCAAAGAGAGGCTTCCGCCCGACGTCGCCAAAGGACAGATCGACGGGCTGCTGCTCCACGGGTACGCCCCGTCTCCCGAGTTGCGGCGTTCGCTGTCGGTGCACCCGAGCGTGTGGATCCTGTCGCAGCGGTCGGCCCGGGGCTACTGGGGCGACCGGGTGTGCCCGGACAACGAGGTGATCGGCCGGCTCGCCGCGGAGCGGCTGCTGAGCCGGGGCCACCGCCACGTGGCGTACCTCTATTTCAGCGCGACACACATGGGGTTCCGCTCGCGGGCCGAGGCGTTCGCCGAGACGGTCGAGGAGTACGGCGGGACGTGCTCGATGATCGCGGAGAACCCGTCGAGCGGTCGGCCCTCGAAGTTTGAAGATTTCGGAGAAGACCAGACCGAGCAGGTCGTGCGCGAGCTGCTGAGCATGGACCCGATGCCCACGGGCATCTTCGTGCCGCGCGACCGGCTGACCGTGAAGGTGTACCGCGTGCTGCGGAGCATGGGCCTGGAGCCGGGCCGCGATATCGAGGTCGCGTCGTGCGACAACGAGCCGATCCTGGATGCGCTGGAACCGAGGCCGGCGACGGTGAACGTGCGCCCCGACCTGATCGGGCGGCGCGCGGTGGACCAGCTGATCTGGCGGATGCAGCACCCAGAAGAACAGACACGGGCGACGATCACGATCGAACCTGAGATCGTCTCGCCCGAGCCCGACCCGGTTGCACGGGTCGTTGTGAAATCAAAGCCGGGCGATGTGCCCGGGTGAGATCGTTGTTGGCGCTGCGTGAAGCGCCGCCGCGTTGGAGAGAGTTCTTACGAAAAGATTGGGAGATGCCGGATGACGAGGAAACACACTTTACAGGCCCTGCTGGCCCTCGCGGCGATCGCGGGCGGGGCGACCGCTGACACGACGGTCATCGTCCAGGACGGTTTCGGAGACGGCGACCGCGACAACGACCTGATCCTGGACGGCGCGGCAACAAACCCGTCCGACGTGGGCGTGCCGTGGTACCTGGTCCGCGGTGACTCGGACGTGGTGCCGAGCGTCGCCGACGACGCGGGCGGCATCGGCATGGGCAGCGCGCTGGACGTGTTGACGATGACGACGAGCAGCCGGGCGTTCGCCGCGTCGTTCGACCCGGTGACGCTCGAGCAGGACGGCGACCGGCTCCGCGTGCGGGTGTTCGTCCGCGCGACCGAGATGCCCGTCGACCCGACCGACGGCGGGCTGTTCCCGACCGCGAACGGCGACCGCCGGTTCCGGTTCGGGCTCTACAGCTCGAACGGGACGCCCTGGCTGCCCGAGGACACCGGCGACTCGACCCTCACCGATGACGACACGGGGTTCCTCGCTCAGATCGACGTCGGGGTGGCCGACGGCAACTCGATGAGCCTGTTCGGCGACAAGGCCGACGGGATCCTGGGCGGCTCGTCGGTCTCGACGGGCACCTCGGCCGCCGACTCGAGCTACTTCCTGGGCAACTCGACGCGGATCCTCGAGATGATCCTGACGCGTTCGGGCGACAACATCCTGACGGCGATCACGTTCAACGGCGAGCTCGCCGACGACGGCGTGGCCGACTTTGTCGAAGACATCCAGGCGTTCAACCTGCCGTACACGTTCGACTACGTGGCGTTCGGCACGTCGGGCGCCTCGATCGATTACCGGATCGACCAGGTGCTGGTCGATTTCACCCGCCCCGACTCGGACCTGCCGCAGACCGACGGCTTCGAGGACGGCGATTACGACAACAACGGCGTCGCGGACGCGGCGATCAACGACCCGGGCGACATCGGGTTCACCTGGTTCCAGTCGCGCGGGACGAGCAGCTTCGATGTGACGCTCGAGGACGACTCGGCCGGCATCGGCACGGGCAACGCCCTCGCGCCGTTCTCCATCACGACGAGCACGCGGGCGATGTCCGCGGCGATCACCCCGGTTGAACTGGTCAACGATGGTGACTTTGTGAAGATGGCCTTCGACTTCCGCGCGGTCGGGTTCATCCCGTCTTCGGACCGCCGCTTCCGCTTCGGTATTCATAGTGACGGCGGCACGCCGGTGACGTCGAACGGCTCGAGCGAGACGGGCGACGACGTCGGCTACATGGTCCAGTTCGATACCGGCGCGAGCGCCGCGAGCACGGCGACCATCCGGGGCGACCTGCCCAACGGCCTGCTCTCGGGCAGCACCCGGAGCACGGGCGGCACGACCGAGCTGCCCGAGTTTGCGCTCGATGACAACGACACCCACAGGATCGAGCTCGAGGTCCGCCGCCGCTTCGACGGCGACCTGGGCCGCGACGTGAACGACCTGCGGCTGATCTTCGACGGCGTTGAGGCCACGATGGGCGTCGACGACGGCGACGAGGCGGGCGACGACAACCCGATGTCGTTCCTGTTCAACCAGGTCAGCATTGGCACCAACTCGCTCGCGTTCCTCGACTACCGGATCGACAACGTCGAGATCGAGACGAACGCTGGCGTCGAGCCGACGTTCGCCACCGAGGACGGCTTCGAGGACGGCGACCGCCAGAACGACGGCGTGCTCGAGGGCGCCGAGAACGACGCCGGCGATGTCGGCTTCGCCTGGTTCCAGTCGCGCGGCAACAGCAGCTACGAGACCGATATCGTCGATGACTCGGCGGGCATCGGGACAGGCAACGTGCTGAGCCAGTTCTCGATCACGACGAGCACGCGGGCCGTGTCGGCGGCGATCGAGCCGATCTCGCTGAACACGGGCGACTCGGTCACGATGGAGTTCGACCTGCGTCTCCGTGGGTCGATCCCGGCCTCGGACCGCCGCGTGCGGTTCGGCATCCACCACGACGGCGGCACCCCGGTGACGTCGGACGACTCGAGCCAGACGGGCGACGACACAGGTTACATGGTGCAGTTCGATACCGGCGCGAGCGCCGCGAGCACCGCGACCATCCGTGGCGACCTGCCCAACGGCCTGCTGGGCGGGAGCACCCGCAGCACGGGCGCGACGACCGAGGACGCGGCGTATGCCCTCGACGACAACGACACGCACCGGATCGCGCTGAGGGTCGAGCGTGCGTTCGACAGCGACCTGGGCCGCGACGTGAACCTGCTCACGCTGACGTTCGACGGCGTGGTCGCGACTGACGGTGCCGACGAAGGCGACGGCGCGGGCGACGACAACCCGCTGACCTACGACTTCAACCAGATCAGCATCGGCACCTCGGGCGTCGCGTTCGTGGACATGGTGGTCGACAACATCGTCATCACCTCCGACGCGGTCAACCCGTGCCCGGCCGACCTGGCGGCGCCGTTCGGCGTGCTGGACCTGTCGGACATCACCGCGTTCGTCTCGGCGTTCACCGCGCAGAACTCGCTGGCGGACCTCGCCGAGCCGTTCGGGACGTTCGACCTCAACGACATCAGCACGTTCATCACGTCGTTCCTGGCGGGCTGCCCGTGATCTGATCCTCTGATCCGCACCCCGGGCCTCCGAGAGGGGGCCCGGGGCATTCCTGAATCGCACACCGAGATAGGACGACACATGCACACACCGAAGATCGCTCCGCCCGCACGGCCCGGCTTCACCCTGATCGAACTGCTCGTGGTCATCGCGATCATCGCGCTGCTGATCGGCATCCTGCTGCCGGCGCTGGGCAAGGCGAAGAGCTCGGCGATGTCGACCGTCTGCATGAGCAACCTCAAGCAGACCGCGATCGGCCACGCCTCGTGGGGTGCCGAGCACGACGACGAGATCGTCTGGCCCTACATCCCCGACCAGTGGGCCCGGGGCAACGACACCAACTACGACATGTTCTGGTGGCAGGTGCTCGAGGAGTACATGGGTGGGCAGGGTGACCGCGACACGCGGTCGGAGGCGTTCCGCTGCCCCTCGTGGAAGCCGGCGTACACGAACGCGGAACTCGCGTCCATCGATGCCGACTCGGGCAACCCCGAGGACGTCCAGCTCAGCTTCCTGAGCGGGTACGGGATGAACCGCCGGCTGCGCTCCCCCTACACGCAGGCCCGCTACCACTTCCCGCTGCATATGGCCAAGCCCGAGCTGCAGGACGTCGTGGACAACCGGCCCGAGCTGTTCATCGGCAGCGCGATCAACCCGGGCGGGGGCGATGTCGAAGAGCCGAACGTGACGAACTACCAGTCGCCGCCCTGGCGCTACACGCAGATCGCGTTCCCGAGCAAGCGGATCATCAACGGCGACAGCGGCGAGGCGTTCCTCGACCCCAACAGCTCGGCCCCGTTCTGGCGCAACATCGCCGATGTCGAGGGCGACCCGATGGGCGACGGCGACCCGCAGCGGCACAGCGGGGCGAAGTACCGCATCCTCGGCCCGGACGGGACCACCACCGGCGGGCGGCAGCGGTTCCTCGTCGAAGAGGCCGACCTGATGGTCGGCCGGGCGAACTACCTCTACGTGGACGGCCACGCCAAGCAGCTCGAGGCGCTCGACGCGGCGCAGGACGCGCTCGACCCGACCAAGGAAGACTACGACATCCGTGCGCTCGCCAACGACTGAAGACCGGCCGCTGATGATGACCGGCGTCCGCGGTCCGACCCGGGCAGGCCCCTCCGCCGAATGGACTGAGGACGAGCGATGAGCGAAGGCACGGCCTGGATCGAGTACGCGGTGATCGTTGCCTACCTCGGGGTGCTCGTGGGCCTCGGGCTCGCGGTCCGCCGGTTCAGCAGCGGGATCAGCGACTACTTCCGCAGCGGGTGCCGCGGCACGTGGTGGCTCGTCGGGTCGTCCGCCTTCATGCAGATGTTCAGCGCGTGGACGTTCACCGGCGCGGCCGGGGCGGCGTTCGAGGCGGGCTGGAGCGTGATGGTCATCTTCGGCGCGAACGTGTTCGCGCTGTTCCTCACGTTCCTGTTCCTCGGGCCCTGGTTCCGGCAGCTCCGGGCGATCACGGCGCCCGAGATCATCCGGCTGCGGTTCGGCCCCGCGACGCAGCAGTCGTACGCCTGGCTGCAGGGCATGATGGGGCTGCTCTACGCCGCGATCTGGCTCTGGGGGCTCTCCACGTTCGTCTCGGCGGTGTTCGATTTCACGCCCGTTTCCGATGCGATGGGCCTGAGCGAGGTGCAGCTCGTCATCATCGCGACGGGCGCGATCGTGCTGGTCTATTCGGTCACGGGCGGGTCGTGGGCCGTGATGGCGACCGACTTCGTGCAGAGCCTGATCCTCATCCCGCTCACGGTCCTCGTCGCGTTCCTGTGCCTGCGCCACATCGGCGGCGTGGGCGAGATGTTCAACCAGATCGAA
Source organism: Pyrocystis lunula (assembly GCA_037576205.1). Taxonomy (NCBI): domain Eukaryota; class Dinophyceae; order Gonyaulacales; family Pyrocystaceae; genus Pyrocystis; species Pyrocystis lunula. Next base: position 36,422 of record JAPIWU010221456.1, on the reverse strand, counting down.
TCGCAGGGGCTCAAGACCGAGTTCGAGTTCATCAAGGCCGACGACGCGTTCCCGCTGGGCAAGTACGGCCTCGCGTTCGCCGCGGCGACGCTGATCTACAAAACGATCGCCTACAGCACGCTGATCACGGCCCAGAAATACTTCGGTGTCAAGGACGGTCGCGAGGCTCGGAAGGCCGCCCTGCTCGCGTGCGTGCTGATGGCGGGGGGCATGTTCATCTGGTTCATCCCGCCCGTGGTCGCCCGGCTGACGATGAACGACGAGGTGATGGCGGCGGAGCTCTCCAAACCGGCCGAGGCGTCGTACGCCATGATCGCGGTGGCCCTGCTGCCGCAGGGGCTGACGGGCCTGATCGTTGTCTCGATGCTCGCGGCGACGATGAGCTCGATGGACAGCGGGCTGAACCGCAACGCGGCGGTCTACGTGAAAGACATCGATCCGGCCCTGCGAGGGCTGCTTGGGGTGAAACCCGCGACCGAGCGGGCCCGGTTCCTGATGGGGCAGGTCGTCTCGCTCGTGCTCGGCGTCATGATCGTGGGGCTGGCGCTCTACTTCTCCGGCGCGGACGGCAAGGGCGTGTTCGAGGGGATGCTCAACATCGGGGCCGTGGTGGCGCTGCCGATGTCAATCCCGATGATGCTGGCGCTGTTCATCCGGCGTGCGCCGTGGTGGTCGGCCCTGGCGAGCATCGGGTTCACGCTGATCCCGGCGGTGATGGGGTTCTCGGCGGGCTCGCCCTGGCTCAGCGATCTGTCAGCCGGCACACCCCTTGAGGACCTGCTCGGCTCCGAGTGGTCGTACCAGCGAAAAGTCTTCGTGAATATCTCGATCGGCATCTTCGTCTTCCTGTGCTCGATGCCGTTCTGGAAGCACGCGTCGGCGGGGTATCGCGCGCAGGTGGACGAGTTCTTCACGCGGATGCACACGCCGGTCGATTTCGAGAAAGAGGTCGGCGGGGCCAATGACGGCGGGCAGCTGCGGATCATCGGTCTGTTCAGCACGGTCATCGGGGTCTTCGTGCTGCTGCTGGCGGCCGTTCCCGGGAATGATCTTTCGGGAAGGCTCGCGATCCTGTTTGTGGGTGGTAGTGTTTCGGGTGTCGGCGGCCTGCTGATGTACGCGGGCCGGAGGTACCGGCTCAACGCCGAGCGGCTCAACTCCGGTGGGCGGAGCCCCGATAACGCCGAGGGGGAGCAGCGGCCCACGGAAGACGGGGGCACGGAGGCCGGGCCGACCCGGGGAGGACAAGACTGATGAATCATCGCACACTCAGCGCCGCCATCTGCCTCGCCGCGTGCGGCTGGGCCGCATCGGCCGCGGACTTTCTCGTTTCGTCCGCGTCGGACATCACCGCGGCGCTCGTGCAGGCGGGCCCCGGCGACACGCTGATCATGACCGACGGCGTGTGGACCGACGAGTACATCCGCTTCCGCGACGACGGGCTGCCCGGCAACCCGATCACGCTCCGGGCGCAGACGCCGGGCGGTGTGGTGCTCAACGGCTCGTCGAAGCTTGAGATCGGCGGCGACCACCTCGTCGTCGAGGGCCTGCGGTTCGAGGGCGGGGCGCTGACCGACGGGCATGTCGTCCGCTTCCAGTCGAGCTCGACCGAGGCGACCAACTCGGTGCTGCGCGACTGCGCGATCATCGACTACAACCCGCCGAGCATCGGCACGCGGTACTTCTGGGTCTCGCTCTACGGCACGAACAACACCGTCGAGAACTGCCGGTTTGAGAACCAGAACCACTCGGGCGTCACCGTGGTTGTCTGGGGCGACTGGCCCAACAACCACACCATCCGCAACAACCACTTCGTCGATCGGCCCGTCGGCCCGGAGAACGGGTGGGAGACGATCCGCATCGGCACGAGCGACTTCGTCAACGATTCGTCCGAGACGCTCGTCGAGTCCAACCTCTTCCAGCGGGCCGACGGCGAGATCGAGGTCATCTCCAACAAGACCGGCAACAACGTCTACCGCTCCAACACCTTCCGCGAGTGCAAGGCCACGCTCACGCTGCGGCACGGGTTCTCGGCGACCGTCGAGGGCAACTTCTTCTTCGGCGAGGGCGCGAGCGGATCGGGCGGTGTCCGCGTGATCGGGCCGGGGCACCGCATCTGGAACAACTACTTCGAGGGCCTGCTCGGGCGGACCGACGGCATCATCGCCCTCGAGGCGGGCCAGCCCGGGGCGCCCAACTCCGGCTACGAGCCCGTCACCGACGTGATCGTCGCCCACAACACGTTTGTTGACTGCAACGACCCCGCCTTCGTGCTCGACCGCGGGCTCAACAGCACGCGGACGGCCCTGCCGACAGACGTGCTGATCAGCGGGAACCTGATCTCCACGCCCGGCCAGACCACCGCCACGGGGTCGAACCCGAATATCGAATGGGCCGACAACGTCGCCTTCTCGTCGGGCCTCGGTACGGCGGACGGGAGCGGCGTCACGCAGATCGGCAGTGATCCGCTCGCCCTCGCGGGCGACGGGCTGCAGAGGCCTTCTGCGGGCGGGCCGGCCGACGGCGCCGTCTCGCCAACGCTGGCGTTCGTGACCGACGACATGGACGGGCACGGGCGATCGAGCCCGGCCGACGCGGGGGCTGACGAGATCTCGGCGGCGGCGGTGCTCCGCGGGCCGCTCACGCCGGCCGACGTCGGCCCGAGCTGGTGGGACAACACCCCGGTCGGCGAGATCGATCCGGCGCTGGCCGTCTTCCTCGAGGCCGAGTCGGCGGACCCGATCCTCGACCCCGACAACGACGGCGACGTGTTCGAGGTGGAAGCGGACGCCGGCGCGTCGATGGGCTCGCTGCTGACGGCACCCGACGGCTCGCGAACCGACTTGGGCAACGGCCCGCACGACACGCTCGCGGTCTACAGGTTCACCCCGCCCGCCGACGGCGAGTACACCGTCTACGTCCGCGCCCGCGGCTTCTCGGGCAGCAGCGACAGTTTCTTCACGCCCGACGCGTTCGGGGCCGACCCCGACGCGAATGAATCGACGTCCAACAACGGGCTCTTCCGGTGGGAGACGGGCGCGACGATCCCGTACGCCGAGGCCCAGGGCGAGGTCGAGCTTCGGCTGGGCCGGCGCGAGGGCGGCACGCAGCTCGACGCGATCATCCTCTACCCGCAGGCCGACCTCACCGAGGCGGAACTCGACGCCCTGCTCGAAGAGGGCCCGCCCGACCCGTGCGCGGCCGACATCAACGGGGACGGCGCCGTCAACTTCTTCGACACGATCGCGTACCTGCGCCTCTACGACGCGGGCGACCCGGCGGCCGACCTGAGCGGCAACGGCGAACTCAACACGTTCGACCAGTTCCGCCACATCAACGACGTCGAAACGGGCTGCCCGTAGTGGCTGCCCCGAATCCCGACGAGACGTGGTCCTACGCCGACTTTGCCGCACGGGCGGGGCGGCTGCTCGAGCCGCTGGCGGCCCTGATGCGGCCCGGCGATTCGCACCTGCCGATCGAGGGCCCGCCGAGCGACCACGGCGAGGCGGCCGACCGGTTCGAGGCGTTCGCCCGCCCCTGCCTGCTCGCGGCGCTGTGGCTGCGGTCGACCCGGCACACACCGCCGGCGAACGCCGCGCTCGTTCCCGAAGACATCGCCGCGTGGTTCCGCGAGGGGCTCGCCCTGGGCACCGACCCGGACAGCGACGGGTTCTGGGGCGTGCTGCCCAGTTTCCACCAGTTCGCCGTCGAGATGGCGATCCTGGTGATGGCGCTCGATATCGCCGACGACACGCTGTGGGAGCCGCTGCCCGACGACGTGAAGGCCCGCGTCGCGGCGTGGCTGAGCCAGATCCGCGGGCACGCGGGGCACCACAACAACCACCTGTTCTTCGATCTGCTCGTGCTCGAGTTCCTCTCCGACCGCGGGTTCGCCGCGCCCGAGGACCGCCCGTGCATCGACTGGCTGTTCAACGAACTCGAGACGATGCACCGCGCCGACGGCTGGTTCATCGACGGCACCAACGAGAACTACGACCACTACAACGCCTACGCGTTTCACGTCTACGGGCTCTACTGGGCGTGGCGATACGGCGGCCGTGACCGGGCAAGGGCCGAGCGGTGGACGGCGTGGGCGGCGCGGTTCGTCCCGTCCTACGCACGCTTCTTCTCGTCCCGCGGCGAGCCCGTCCCGTTCGGTCGCTCGCTGACGTACCGCTTCAACGGCGTCGGCGTCTTCCCGATGGCGGCCGCGATGGGCATCGACACGCTCGGGCCCGGGGTCGGGCGGCGCATCAGCCGCAGGTGCATCGACTATTTCATGTCTTGCCCCATCGGGCAGCAGCAGGGCTGCCTCTCGATCGGCTGGACCGACGAGTTCCTCGGCATCGCCGAGCGCTACAGCTGCGCGGGCTCGCCCTACTGGGCGGCCAAGGGCCTGCTGATGCTGGTGCTCGAGCCCGACCACGCCTTCTTCACCTCGCCCGAGGAGCCGATGCCCAGCGAGACGGACGCGCCGCCCGCGGTCATCGCCGCGCCGGGGTATGTCGTCCGCAACGTCGCGGGCGCGCGCACCGATGCGGACACGCCGGGCGGCGAGGTCGAACTGATCAACGCCGGCGGCTGGTCGTCGTTCAGCGCCGCGGCCCGGTTCGGGCAGTGGAAATGGGGCCGGCTCGCCTACCGCACGGGTGTCGGCTCGCTCTATTCAGAAGACCCCGCGATCATCCCGCCGGACGCGGCGCTCACGGCCGCGCGCCCAGGGGCGACTGATCAGGCGACCGATGAATGGTTCGGGCGTCACAAGACGCTGCCCGTCGCGGTCGGGCCCGATCACCTCGCCTCGACCTACACCCTCAGCGCGCCGAAGAGCGGGTTCAATGTCTCCGTTGTGACCGACGCGTGGTGGCGCGGCAACGCGCTGCTGCTCGTCCACCGGGTCCGTGCGTTCCAGCCGAGCGTGCTGCGCTCGGGCGGGTTCGCCCTGCACGGCGAGGCGGAGGCCGCGGTCGAAGCAAGCGATGATCGGGCGGATCCCGGGGCCTCGGTCTCCAACGGCGCGCTGGTCTCGACGGCCCAGCCCCTCGCGGGATGGGCCACGACGCGGACGATCACCCACGAATCCGACAGGCCCCGGCAGCACCTCTACGGCCCGGGCGCGATGCTGCCCTGCCTGGAAGCACGGATCGAGGCCGGCGAGCACCGGTTCGCCGAGATCATCTGGTGCGCTGACCCCGCCGACGGACCGCCCACATGGTCGGTCGAGTCTTCGGAACCCGGGCGATGGGTGTTGCGGGACCGTGGCGGTGCCCTCTGGGATATCAGCAGTGAACGCCTGCCCGGCCTGCCGTAGCCGGCATCGAACCACGCCCGGCATCGCGGCGGCGGGATCGACCGCGGCCGAACCGCTACGGATGCGGCGTATCGGCGCGGGGCGCGTCCGCGGTCCACTTGCGGAGCGTGCGGTCTCCTGACCCGGTGACGATCAGGCCCTGCCGGGGCCATTCGATCTCGCTGACATACGAGTCGTGGCCGTGCATGGTCCCGAGTCTCGAGAATGCCAGCGCATCCCAGATCGCGAACGTGCCGTCCTTCGACGCGGTCGCGAGGCGAGAGCCGTCGGGCGACCACGCGACGTCGAGGACGTGATCGGTATGGACCGACAGCCGCGCGAGTTGATCGCCGCGCTCGACGCCGTAGACATACGCGTATCGGCTGGACTCACCGAGCAGGAGGCGGGTGCCGTCCGGGCTGAACGCGAGCGAGTTGATCGGCCGCTCGAAGTCGCCGAACTCGCGGACGGTGCGCATCGTGTCGGGATCGATGATACGTATGAACGACCTGTCGTCGATCGTCTGCGAGACCGCCGCGAGCCCCGGCTCGATGGGCGAGAACACGACGGGCGAGTCCGCGTGCCCGATCCGGATGACCCGGCCTGCCATCTCCTTCTCGGTGTGCTCGGAGGCATCGTTGTCGACCGGGATGACGGAGGAAACGAACAGCGTGCCTTCGGGACCGAACCTCGCGTAGGTGATTCTCCGATCGATGGTCGCGACGCGCTCGAGCAACTCTCCGGTGCGGAGATCTCTGATCTCGACGTGATGCGGCGTGGTCCAGCCGCCGCCGTGGACGACGGCGAGCCGAGCACCGTCGTCGGAGACATCGAGATCGGTGATGGTGGTGTACTCGTATCCGGACGGCGGCACGGAGTACGCCGCGAGCTGATCGCCCGTCTCCGCGTCCCATACGCGGATGCTCCCCGCCCAGTCCCCGCTCACCAATGTCCCGCCCCCGGGCGACACCGCCAACGCGTTGATCCAGTGCTCATGCCCGGTGAGCACGGTCCCGTCGCCACGCTCGGCGTCCCAGACAGACACGTTGCCGTGGAAGTTCACGGCGAACAGCTCGCGGGTGTTCGGCCTCATGGACATGGCGCGGAACCGGAGCACGGACTGCTGCGCTTGAAAGAGCAGCTCACCCGTGGCCTCGTCGAACCAACTCAACCGGCCGGTTGGTGAGCCCGCGACAACTCTTTCGACGTCTGGAATCACGGCGATCCTGGATATCGCCTCGTCGAGCGGGCCCGACGACTCCCACCGCGCGGGCCGCCAGTGCTCGGTATCGAGCGCTTCAAAGTGAAACTCCTCCGATTCGACGAGCACGGCTCTCCCGCCCCGGATAAAGACTGCGCCCCCCGTCGGCCTGCGTCTGAGCGGGACCGAGAGCAGTTCTTCCCCGGAGGGCAGCGAGAGGACCGAGAGCGTCTGGCTCTCGCGCGAGCGCGAGACGATGCAAACTCTTCCCAGCTCTGCATGATCAATGATGGACTGGGGCGGGATGTACCGGCAGAACCGCTCGTAGATCCGGACCACACCGAAGTCGGTGCGGATGATCCGCTTGGAGGCGGCCCGATCGGCACGCTCGATGGTCTCGGTCCGGACGACGACCCTGTCGTTCAGGTCATACACGGTCTCGGTGAACGTGGCTGCATTCGTGACCGTGAATACGGCCCACGACCCGGTCGGGTCGATCTTCACGATCGGCTGAGGGATACCGGACTGGTCCTCGCCCATGTCGATCGGGATCCGCTCCTGGACCGCGAGGTCCCGCGCACCAACGACGAGCACCTCGAACGCGTTGTCCCTGATCACGGGGAGCAGGAACCGTGCCCCATCGTCGAGCCAGTGGAGGTTCACGGAACCCGGGATCATGATGTTGTCGCCCAGGCTCCCGGTCCTCAGCGCCTGTTCCGTTCTGCGCTTGAGGTGATCCCACTCCCACCCGCGGAGGTGCGTGGGAGCATCGGCGAGCCTGAGCCGGGCGAGCTCGATATCCGATTCCGACAACGACCGGCTCGCGGCATCGATCATCGCGGTGTAGAGCAACGCATTCTGATTGTGCAGCAGAGCCGCGTTGCGGGCGGCGGAGACGCCTGTCATGGCGGAGCCGATCAGCACCGCGATGACGGCGATGCACACCGCGGCCACGAGCCCCCGGTTTCGACGGCAGAACCGGTTGAACTGGTACACCCTGCTCGGAGGCCGGGCCTCGATCGGCTTGCACGCGAGGAACCGCCGTATATCCGCCGCGAACTCCGCCGCGGACTGGTACCGGCGCGACCGGTCCGCCTGCATCGCCTTCGCGACGATTGTCTCGATGTCGCCGCGGAACCGGCCGGACGCTGTCGAGAGCAGCACCGGGGACGCGCCCGTCTGCCGGAGCACCGCGTCCGCGAGCGTCGCCCCCCGCGCGGCTGAGCCGTCGCGGGTCGACGCACGGACGGGGAGCGTTCCGGAGAGGATCTCGAACGCGAGCACGCCGAGCGCGTAGACATCGGATCTCGTGTCGATATCCGCGTCGCACGCGATCTGCTCGGGGCTCATGTAGGCAAGCGTGCCGATGAGCTGGCCCTGCAGCGTCCGCTCCGCGGTGATGCCGGCGGCCCCGTCTGCGAGTCGCGCGATGCCGAAATCCAGAACCTTGGGCTGCCCGACCATCACGAACTCGGCGCGGGGGTCGACCGCCGTTGCCACTTCATCAGAAGCAGTCCCGCCCGCGGTCGTCGAGGAGACCGGTACGAGGACGTTGTCCGGCTTCAGGTCGCGGTGCGTGATGCCCTTCTGGTGCGCGTGGTGCACCGCGTCCGCGACGCGCGCGACCAGCTCGAGCCGCTCCCGCACCCCGAGGCCCGCCCGCTCCGTGTGCCGTTTCAGATCCGGGCCGTCCACGAACTCCATCGCGATGTACGGCCGGCCCTCGTGGGTGCCGGATTCGATGATCTGGGCGATGCCCGGGTGCTGCAGCAGCCCGAGCACCTCCGCCTCGCGCCGGAACCTGCGGAGCGCCGGGCCCGACGTGCTGCTCCGGCGGATGATCTTCACCGCCACGCGACGGCTCGGCGCGTCCTGCTCCGCCTCATAGACGATGCCCATGCCGCCCTCGCCGATCAGACGGATGACACGGAAGGGCCCGATCCGGTTCGGCACGGGCTCGGTGCCGCCCCCCGTGACCCCGATCAGCTGCTCGCCTTTATCGATGCGGTCGTCGTCAAAGCTCGACACCGACGCCGCGTCCGCTTCGAGCAGCTCGCGCACCGCGGCATCGAGCGTCTCGCGGCCGCCGCACGCCTCACGGAGCGCACGCTCCCGCTCACCGGGGGGCAGGTCGCACACCTCCAGGAAGATCTCGTAGATCAGATCGTGCGTTTTGCCGGTCACGACTCGCGCCCGCCCCCGAGTTCGCGTTGCAGCCAGGCCCGGGCGAACCGCCAATCGTTCCGCGCCGTTCGCTCCGAAATATCCATCGCCCCGGCGATCTCCTGCGTCGTCATCCCGGCGAAGAACCGCAGCTCGACCACCCGCGACTGCCGCTCCGACACGCGCTCGAGCTTCTCGAGGGCGGTGTGGACGTCCACCGCATCGAATACAGAAGGACCCGGGTTCGACCCGATGTCGGACAGCGTGACCCGCCCCGCGCCCCCGCCGCGCTTGGCGCTGCCACGCTTGCGGGCGTGGTCCGCCAGGATCTGCCGCATCGCACGCACCGCGAGCGAGACCATGTGCGTCCTGTCGTGGATCTCGAGACCCGGCTTGCCCGCGAGCTTCACGAACGTCTCGTTGAGCACCGCCGTGGGCTGCAGCGTGGACCCCGCGGGATCGCCGAGCAACGCGTGCGCGATCGGCCTCATCTGCTCATAAATGGTCTGGGTCAGCGCATCGTGCACGCCCGAGCCACCCTGCTCGTTGTCATTCCCATTGGTCGGTTCGCCGTTCCGGTCCATCGAAGGTGTGCTCCGCGTTGCGGCCCCAGTGTACCGGCGGGTGCAACCCGTTTCGGTGCCGTGCTTTCGGTGCGATTTCGGTTTCCGGACGGTGCCCCCCGCCCGGCGCGCGGAAAAAACGCAGGAATCTTTGCCGCCCGGCGGCGCGGTTCTCGTTGCCGGGATGAGCCCCCACCGGTGCCGCTCGGCGCGGCACCTCCGCCACGGCCGGCAGCGGCCCGGGGCACGAGCCCGTCCAGTCGTGCCGAGCACGCAGAGGAGACCACCATGCTTGAATCCATCAAAGCCACCGCCCGCGCAGCCGCCCTGCTGCTCGCCGCAGGCCTCACCGCCTCGGCCTCCGCACAGTCGCTCGATCCGTTCTTCACCTACCAGGGCGTGATCACGGACGACGCAGGGGCGCTCTCGGGCTCGACCTTCGATATGTCCGTCTACATCTACCGCACGCCGGCCGGCGGTGACTACGTCTCGGCCAGGTTCTTGAGCGACGTGCCGGTGACCGAGGACGGGCTGTTCAACGTGCTCGTGGACATAGACAACTACGCGATCGACACACAAGGCGCCCTGTACACCGGTGAGCCCCTCTATCTCGAGATCACGGTGTTCGATGACGCGGGCAACCCGCACGTGCTCTCGCCCCGCCAGGCGGTCACACCCGCACCCATCGCGCAGAGCATGCCCGGCGTGTACACCTTCGATGGCGACCTCCATCTCGGCGAGGGACTCAACAAGGTTCTGATCGGGGACGGCGTAAACCCTCTCGGCCTGAGCGTCCTGAACGGAGGGATCTGTGTGGACACCGATGGTGACTGCACGCCCGTACCCGGCGGCATCCGCGTGGGACTCGGCGGGTTGCTCGGAACCAACAGCACGAACAACAATGTCCTGATCAATCCCAACGGACAAGGCTTCGTCGGCATCGGCACCGACTCGCCCACCGAGCGGCTCGACGTCGCCGGCGCGATCCGCATCCGCGGGGCCGACATCGTCGAGGGCTTCGACAGCTCCACCGGTGAGGTCATCGAGGCCGGCACCGTCGTCTCCATCGACCCCACGCCCGGCCGCGAAGGCCGGCTCATGCCCTCGGGCGAGGCGTACGACACCAAGGTCGCCGGCGTCGTCAGCGGCGCGGGCGGCGTGCCCTACGGCATGGCCCTCGCCTATGACGGGCAGTTCGACGGGGACACCAAGGTCGCCATGACCGGCCGCGTCTACGTCAAGTGCTCGGCCGAGGCCGGGCCCATCCGCCCGGGCGACCTGCTCACCACCGCGTCACTCGAGGGCCACGCGATGAAGGCCTCCGACCGCGACCGTGCGCACGGCACCGTCATCGGCAAGGCGATGTCCACCCTCGACGCCGAGACGGGGCTCGTCCTCGTGCTGGTGAACCTGCAGTAATCACCGACCAGGAGGTATCGCGATGCGATCGAAACAATCAACACTCCTCGGGATGCTGACGGGTCTGGTCGGGCTGACATGCCCGGTCGCGACGGCATCCGCCGTGGAGATCTTCAACGAATCGAGCTTCCAGATCATCGTCTCGGTGCAGGACAACGGTCTCCCCGAGCGCACGCTCAACTCTGGCGAGTCGACCGTATTCAACCTCACGGCCGGTTCGCCCACCGACGAGCGGATCGTCGACGTCCGCACCACCGGGACGGTCTCGGACCCGTTCAACTGGGAGGTGCACGTCCGGGCCCAGCGCGACGGGCAGGTCAGGGTGCGTCAGGTCGACAGGCCGCTGAGCTGGGGCGGCATCCCGAACCCGTACGCGGAGGGGTACGCCGTCGGTGGCCAACTGGTCGACACCGAGCCCAACATGGCGGACATGCGGTTCCGATCCATCCGGTTCGCCGCGTCGTCGGACTGCCAGTTCTGCCCCCCGTGCGACACGGCGCCCGATCTGGCAGAGGAAGAAAAAGTCATCATCCCCACGCTCACCAACCGGCTCATGTGCTCGATGGTGCAGGACACCGAGGTGTTCCGCGGGGCGCTGCTCGCGGGTGATCTGACGCAGTACTCGGGCGTCGGTCACCTGCAGGCCTACAAGGACAGCATCGAGGGCCACGAGCACAACGTCTACGACGGGCTCGGCAACCACGACGTGGACGGCGTCTCGGACCGCGTGATCGACTTCGTGCGTGACCGCCGGCGGTCCACCCTGCGCATGGGCTACTCCGACCCGCTCCCCCACTATTCATGGGACTGGCACGATGTGCACTTCGTGCAACTGAACGTCTTCCCGGGCGATCTGCCCAACCCCGCTGAGCCGCTGATCCATCCCCGGTGGGCGCTGCAGTTCCTCAACGCGGACCTCCAGACGCACGTGGGCGACAGCGGCCGCCCGGTGGTCCTGATCTCGCACTACGGGTTCGAGAGCTTCTCGCTCGGCGCCTGGACGGATGCCCAACGGGAGCAGTTCTACGAGATCATCGACGGGTACAACGTCGTCCTCATGCTCACCGGGCACCGGCACTACGGTGAGACAACCCCGGCCACGACGCGGAGCATCACGATCGATTACGACGGCTCCGGCGGCAACGACGAGATCACGACGTTCAACGTCGGCGCGAGCAGGTACGGCGCGTGGACAGAAGTCGGCATCAACAGCGCCGGCCAGATCTCGTTTGAGGTCTACAACGAGTACGGGACACGACAGTCCCGCGAAGTGGTCACGTTCCGCTCGCCGATCCACGTCGACGCCGCGAACCCGGACGAGGGCTACGGCTGGAAAGAAAACCCGTTCTCCAGGATCGAACTGGGCCTGATCGCAAAGTTCTATCCGGAGCCGTTCGGCGCAAGCATCCGCCACGACAAGGTGCCTCTGCTGATCGCCCCCGGCAACTACGACGAGCAGATCACGATCCAGGAAAGCGTTGTCCTCACGCCCGACAGCCCCGGCAGCGTCGTCATCGGCAGGCCCTGATCCGAACCGGCTTCGGGCCGGTCCATGTCCGGACCCGGCCCAGGCCCAGGACCAGGCATGGGCACGTTCGGCACCTGCAGCACAAACCACGCACACTCTTCAGGAGTATTCAGATGAACACACCCACGCTCATGCTGACCACGGCCATGCTCGGGGCCTCCGCCCTCGCCACGCCGGAGATCAACTGGCACTCGATCGACACCGGCGGAGGCGTCACGGCGGGCGGCCCGTTCACCGTGCGGTCGGTCATCGGCCAGCACGATGCCGGCCCCGCGTTCAGCAGCGGCGGATTCACCGTCCGTGGCGGGTTTCTGACACCCACGGACGCATCCGCCTGCAACCTTGCCGACATCGCACCCCCGTTCGGCATCCTCGATCTCGGCGACATCAACGCGTTCGTCAGCGGCTTCATCACCAGCGACCCGATCGCCGACTTCGACGGAAACGGGATCTTCGACCTCACCGACATCAACACATTCATCAGTTCGTTCGTCGCCGGTTGCCCCTAGGCCCCGCCCTCGCGGCAACCGCCTCATCGAGGGCGGTGCCGCCGAACGAATCAACGCCGAAAGCCGGGCGTCGCTGCGGGCAATCCGCAACGCCGCCCGGCTCTTTATTTCGTCGCGTGTTGATACCGGGGCGAACCACCAAGCCGTGTCACAAAATCGCAGAACGCCCGGGGATCACACCGCTCTCGGCGCAATCCCCGGCAGACCAGGAATCCCAACTACTCAGAAAAGCGGAACGGGAGGGATTCGAACCCTCGGTACCGGATTTAACCAGTACAACGGATTAGCAATCCGTCCCCTTCAGCCGCTCGGGCACCGTTCCGGGGTGGGCGACGGGGCGAGCCCCGCCGACGAGCCCACTAGCGTAGCCGGTCCCGGCGGATGCTTCCAATCAGAGGCCCTCCCGGGCAGGCAGTCTGCGGGTCGGCCCAGACGAACCCCTCACTCCGGAACCCTCACTCCGAGAACATCGCCTCGACGAACCGCTCCGGGTCGAACGGCTCCACGTCCTCGGGCGTCTCCCCCACGCCGATGAACTTCACCGGGATCTCCGTCGATTCCCGGATCGCGACGACGATGCCGCCCTTCGCCGTCCCGTCCAGTTTCGCCAGGAAGATCCCCGACACCCCCGCCGCCTGCCCAAACTCCTCGGCCTGCCGCAGCGCGTTCTGGCCCGCCGTCGCGTCCAGCACCAGGAGCACCTCGTGCGGCGCCCCGGGGATCTGCTTCTCGGCAACGCCGCGGATCTTCGTGAGCTGGCGCATCAGCGGGTCCTGCGTGTGCAGCCGGCCGGCCGTGTCCAGGATCAGCACGTCCACGCCCCGGCTCTTCGCCGCCGCGCACGCGTCGAACGCCACCGCCGCCGGGTCGCCCCCCTGCTGCCCCTTCACCACCTCGACCCCGAGCCGCTCGGCCCAGATCTCCAGCTGCCGCACGGCCCCCGCCCGGAACGTGTCGCACGCCCCCAGCAGCACCGTCTTGCCCTCGCCCGTGAGTTGCGAGCACAGCTTCGCGATGCTCGTCGTCTTGCCCGCCCCGTTCACCCCGGTCACCAGGATCACCGTCGGCCCGCTCTCGGCGACCCGCAGTTCCCGGTCCGCCTCGGGCCAACGCGTCTTCAGCTCCGCCTTGAGATACTCGAGCACGTCCTCACCGCGCTCGAGCCGGCCGGCCTTGTACTCACGCCGGATGCCATCGATCAGCGCCGTGGTCGTGCTCACGCCCACGTCCGCCTGGATCAGCCGGGATTCCAACTCGCCGATCAGCGCCTCGTCGAGCTTCCGCCCGAGCAGCACCGACCGCAGCCCGCCGACAAACGACTCACGCGTCCGGTCCAGTCCCTTTTTGAGCCGACCAACGACCGACTTGAACAGACCCATGTCAGGCGTCCCCGTCCGCGGCCGCGTCCGCCCCGCCCAGCCGCAGCGTCGTCGCGTCCGAGTGCGAGCCCTCGTCGACCACCGGCAACGGCTCGGCCGACCCCAGCACCCGCTTGAGCACCTTGCCCAGCAGCCCGTTGATGAACGCCGGCGAGCGCTCCGTGCTGAACGACTTGGCCAGCTCGACCGCCTCGTTCACGGCGACCTTCGGCGGCGTCCGCCCGCTCGTCATCTCGAAGTGGGCGAGTCGCAAAATCGCCCGGTCGATCGCCGCCTGCCGCCGCGGGGGCCAGTCAGGGGCCAGTTCCTCAAACTCGTTGTCCGCGTCGTCCCGTCCCTCGAATGCTGAGACCGCGAGGTCAAACGCCGCGCCGCGGTCCTTCTCCCGGAACGGCTCGGCGGGGGTCACAAAGAGCGTCCCCTCGTCCTCGGCCAGGTCCTCGTCGAGGCTCTTGTTGATCACCTCGTCGACGGTCGCGCGGATGTCTTCGGTGTCCTCGCCCGCGCGCGCGTCGAGCTGATAGAGCACGACCAGCGCGAGCCGGCGCACATCACGGGGTGTCGCCATCTCAGCCCCCCGCCTTGTCGGTCAGCTCACGCCCGATCCGGAACGGCTCGCCGTCACCGGCAAACCCGAGCAGCCCCGCCATCGCCTCGATCGAGTCGAGCGCGGCCGCCATCGCCTCGGCACCCTTGTTGCCCTTCGCCCCGTCCGCCCGCGCCCTCGCCTGCTCGGGCGAGTTCACCGTCAGCACCCCGAACGCCACGGGCTGCACCGCCTGGGCCGACAGGATCGCCAGCGCGTTCGCCACCGCGTGGGAGATGTAGCGGTCGTGGTCGGTCTCGCCCCGCACCACGCACCCCAGCGCGACCACACCGTCGAACCGCCCCGATTCGACCGCGGCCGACGCGATCACGGGAAGCTCGAACACCCCCGGCGCCTCGGCCACCACCGGCTCGGGCCCGTCGGGGAACCGCTCGCGATAGGCCCGCTCGGCCCCCTCCCGCAGGATCGACGTGATCGAATCGTTGTACCGGCTCACCACGATGCAGACCGAAGGCCCGCCCGCCCCGCCGGCTCCGCCCGTTTCGTATTGGTTCTGGTGTTCATCCATGCGTTGCCGATGGTAGGGTTGGGCTCGCCGCGGCACCGCCCACGACGCCCAACCCGAGCCATGATCACCAACGCCACCATCTCGATCCTCGCCCGCATCGCCCCGGTGCTCCGCCTGGCGCGCATCAGCACCGCCTTCGCCGCCATCGCCAACGCCTGGTTCGTCATCCTCTGGACCCGCGCCGTCTCCAACGAGAGGCCCGCCGACCCCGCCGACGCCCTCGCCCCCGACGGCCCCGCCCTCTGGCTCGTCCTGCTCTCCGGGGCCGCCGCCGCGATCGGCCTCTACGCCTTCGGCGCCTGCCTCAACGACGTCATGGACTCCACCCGCGACCGCGCGATGCGCCGCGACCGCCCCCTCGCCGGCGGCCACATCTCACCGGTCGCCGCCGTCACCGTCGGGGCCGTCTCGCTCATCGTCGCCACGCTCGGGGCCGTCATTTTCGGCAACGCGGCCGTCGTGCTCACCTGCGGCCTCGCCCTGGCGATCCTCGGTTTCAACGTCCTGGGCAAGTTCGTCCCCGCCATCGGGCTCGTCCTGCTCTCGTTCATTTATGCCGGGCACATGCTCGTCCCCAACCTCGATCTCCGCTTCCTCTGGCCAGTCTGGGTCGTCATGACCCACTCGATCATCGTCTCCGGGGTCGTCCACGTCGTCAGCCGGAAGCCCCCGCCGCTCACCCCGCGCGCCTTCGCCGGGGCCGCCGCTGGGTGGCTGACCGGCACCGCCGTCCTCGCGTGGCTCACCATGGGACGGTCCGAACGCCCCGACGCGCCGATCCTCGATCGGCTCTGGCCCGACTGGGTCGAGCCCGGCGGCGCCATCGCCGTCGCCATGCTCGCATGCCTCTTCGCCGCCACGGCCGTCCGCCGTCTCCGCGAACTCGGCCCCGGCGCCCGCACCGCCGAGAAGATCAACCGCTACGGCGCCCTCTGGCTCCCGCTCTACGCGTCCGCGTGGCTCTTCGGCGAGGGCCTCACAGGAGACGGCCTGCTCATGCTCGCCCTCGCCGGCACCGGGCTCATCGGCATGTCGCTGCTCAGAGAGGCCTACGCCGCCGCCGAGCACCCCATCGGCTACCGCCGCTGAGCCCGGAACCACACAGAATCCCCGCCCCATCCGCCGTGCGCCGCATCCAGAGCGCGCCAGACCGGTACACCCGGCATCCGATGCCGGGCGGGTTCCCGCCTTCAGTTGTTCACGATCAGCCACGGGCACCCGTCCGAAGGCAGCCACCAGCCGTCACCAGCACCCGACACCCGCGCCCGGGGCGCGCACGCCCGCGCGTTCATCCAGCAAACGGTGCGGGCGGGATTCGAACCCGCGAGACCCGAAGGTCTACCGGTTTTCAAGACCGGCGCATTCAACCGCTCTGCCACCACACCAACAGATTTTTCTCTCGCAGACCCCGGTTCAAGCCCGGGCCCCGCGCCGAACGATAGGAGCCCGATGAACGCCGTCCTCACATCGATCTCAGACACCCTCGCCGACCCCGCCATGAAGCACGCCGCGATGACGCACCTGCCCATCGCCCTCGTGCTCGTCGGGCCCGTCCTTTTGCTCGCCGGCGGCGTGATGCCGGGCCGCCGTCGGATGATGAGCCTGCTGGCCGCGATCCTCTACGCCGTCGTCGCCGGCAGCGCCCTCGCCACGATCTGGAGCGGGGAAGACGCCTACGACCGCATCGGGGGCGTCTCCGAGGCCCTCGCCCGGCAGGCGCACGACCACGGCGAGATGGCCGAACGCATCTGGACGTTCGGCCTCGCCCTCGCCGGCATCGCCGCCTGCGGGCTCCTGAAGAAGAAGCCCGCCGCCGTCGCCGCCGTCTGGACCGGGTTCGCCGCCGGCATCTTCCTCATCGGCTGGACCACAGTCGCCGCCCACAAGGGGGGCGAGCTCGTCTACGCCCACGGCGTCGGCACCCCCAACCCCGAGTTCGACCCGACGGTCCCCGACGACCCCCGCGCCGCCTTCTTCCTCACAAACGTCCGGCCCATCCTCGCCGACCGCTGCATGGGCTGCCACCGATCGGGACGGGGCACGAGCGGCCTCACCCTCGTCGGCCCGGTCGGCCTGCTGGACGGCGGCGACAACGGGCCGGCGGTCGTCCCGGGCGATCCCGACGCGGGCACTCTGCTCGCCACGCTGACAGGCGAACACCCGCACGTCTCGAGCATGCCCCCGGGCCGGGGCGAGCAGCTCGCGGATGAACAGATCGAGGCCGTCCGCCTCTGGATCGAGCAGGGCGCCGTCTGGGCCGATTCCGAATAACCGAACCCCATGCACAAAAACGGCCCGGGCTCTCGCCCGGGCCGAGTGCTTGTCATGACGCCGGAACTGGCCCGGCCCATCGCGATTCGATCAGTTGATCTCGATCCGGCGGGGCACCTCGCGGTCCACCTTGGGCAGGCGGAGCGTCAGCACGCCGTCGGCCAGCGTGGCCTCCGCCCGGTCCTGATCGACCGCGGCCGGCAGCGCGACGCGGCGCGACACCGTGCCGACCCGCCGCTCACGGCGGACATACCGCACGCCGTTGTCCTCGCCCTCGTCGTCGCTCGTCTCTTCCTGGCGGGCGTTGATGGTCAGCACACCCTCCTTGATCTCAACAGCGATGTCCTCCCGGCTGTACCCGGGGAGCGAGG
The DNA here is from genome assembly GCA_037576205.1 of Pyrocystis lunula. Classification (NCBI taxonomy): domain Eukaryota; class Dinophyceae; order Gonyaulacales; family Pyrocystaceae; genus Pyrocystis; species Pyrocystis lunula. The sequence goes on along the minus strand of JAPIWU010221456.1, from coordinate 18,613 downwards.
CCTCGACGACGACGTGCTCGCCGTCGTCGGAGATATCCAGAGCCAGCGTGCCCTCCTCGTCGGCCCAGTCGCGGGCGTGGCTCCCGTTGGTGTACGGGGCGAAGAACGGGTCGCGCGACAGGAGCGTGCCGAACAGGCGATCGACGGGGCTGAAAACTGGTTCACGACGCATGAGTTGTGCCATGGGAGCACCCCTTTCAAATGCATGAGCGTCCGATGTCTCGCGGGCCGCGCCGTCGCGGCCTCCGGACGGCTTTTTGCAAGCCCCGTGCCAGCACGGCGGGCCACGAAACACCTTCTTTTCCAGATGAAACCCGCCAAGTCCGCAGCCGGGTGCCGCTTTGGCAGAGCCCTCGCGTTCAGCCCCCATCGCCGCCCCGCTGCCCCCCGAGCCGATCGTTGAGCACCGCCAGCCGCAGCTCGATCCGTCGCATGTCACGCTGCGCATGGACGCGGTTGATCTCCATCCACGCCCACATCTTCAGCATCCCGTTGGCGATGATGCCGAACAGGCAGATCATCCCCCAGGTGAGGCGGTCGCCGAGCTCGTCTTCGGTGAAGAACCGGTACCCGCCCCAGAACATCACCACGGCGAACGCCGCCGCAACGATCCACACGAGGATGTTGAGAACTCCCCGCGAGCCGTGCATGGTCTCGAGCACGTCGCGGACGATCGAGCCCCCCTTCTCGCTCTCCCTGATGAGTTCCGCGTCGTCGGTCAGCAGCGCCTCGGCGAGTGTTCGGTCGTGGTCGTTCATGGTCCGTGTCCTTTCACCTGTGTCGTCTCTTCCTCGGGCCCGCCGAGCGAGCGCCGCAGTTCGGCGCGCGCGGCGTGCAGCCTCGATTTCACCGTTCCCACCGGCACACCCAGCACGCGGGCGATCTCGGCCAGCCCCAGCCGGTCCGTGTACCGCAGGCTCAGCAGCGCCCGCTGCTCGCCGGGCAGCCTGCCCAGCTCGGCCCGCAGCCGATCGATATCGCTCCCGTCGGTTGTCGAATCCGACGCGACCCGATCCGGGTCCACCCCGCTCGAACTCGCTTTGGCACGCTTGCCCCGCCGGCGCGCATCGCGGCAGACGTTCGTCGTGATGCGCACGGCCCAGGGCCCGAACCGCGACGGGTCGCGCAGCGTGCCGATCCGTCTGACGATCTTCAGCCACGCGTCCTGCGCGGCGTCCGCCCCCGCGTCCGCGTCGCCCAGCAAGTGGGCCGCGTGCCGGACGAGCCGGGCGTCCCACCGCTCGATGAGCCGGGCGAGGTCGGCCTTCCGGCCCGCCCTCGCCCCGAGCACCAGCAACTCGTCGATGATGTCGCCGGTGCTCCTGTCCACGCTCGATCGACCCCCTTCACACCCTTGACGGCCCCGGGCCCGGCCGGTTCACGATTCCGCCCGAGTTTCCGTCCGGCCATCCACGGCCCGATAGCATCATCGCATGACCCCAGGCCCCACGAACCCAGACCGCGTGCGCATCACCGAGGTCGCCCCGCGCGACGGCCTGCAGAACGAGCCGGGTGCCGTCCCCACGCCCGAGAAGGCCGAGATGGTCCGCCTGCTGGCCGCCTCGGGCGTCGACGAGGTCGAGGTCACCAGTTTCGTGAGCCCCAAATGGGTGCCCCAGCTCGGGGACGCGGCCGAACTGTTCGCGTTGCTGGCCGATGACCTCGCCGCGTCCAAGCCCGCCGGCGTGCAGTTCTCGGCGCTCGTGCCCAACGAGAAGGGCATGGAGCGTGCGCACGAGATCCGCGACCGGCACCCGGGCCTGCTCGACAAGGTCAGCGTCTTCACGGCCGCGAGCGAGACGTTCAGCCAGAAGAACACCAACGCCTCGATCGAGGAAACCATCAAACGCTTCCGCCCGGTGATCGAATCCGCAAAGTCGGCCGGCCTGCGCACGCGGGGGTATGTCTCCTGCGTCGTCGCCTGCCCGTTCGAGGGCGAGATCGCGCCCGACCGCGTCTCGGCCGTGTGCGCCCAACTGCTCGAGATCGGCATCGACGAGCTCGACCTGGGCGACACCATCGGGGCCGGCACGCCCGAGACCATCGCGGCCGTGCTGCTGGCGGCGATGGAGACGCTGGACGGCCGACCCACCAACGACTTCGGCGAGCCGACGCTGACGCTGCACCTGCACGACACGTTCGGGCGGGCATCCGAGTGCGCACGCATGGCGTTGGAACTGGGCCTCAGATCGTTCGACTCATCCGCGGCCGGTCTGGGCGGTTGCCCCTACGCCTCGGTCGATGGCCAGCGGGCCCCGGGCAACATCGCCACGGCAACACTGCTCGGCGTCATCGAGGAGACGGGCATGGAAACGGGCGTGAACCGGGCGAAACTCGCGCACGCGTCGGCGTATGCCGAGCGGGTCGTGCAGGCCGCCCGGATGCGGGCCGCGGGCGGGGGTGGGTCGTGATCCGTGTTGAAGACGGCACCGGCGAGGACGCGGGCGTGCGCACGATCGTGTTCGATCGGCCCGAGAAGCGCAACGCGCTGACGCCGGCGATGCTCGAGGGACTGACCTCGGCCGTGCGCGCCGTCACGCTCGGCAAGGGCGACGACGCCCGGGTGCGGTGCGTGCTGCTGAGGGGCGAGGGGAAGTCATTCTGCTCGGGGTTCGACCTGGATCTGTGCCGGGGCGACGGGCCCGAGCAGGGCGTGATGAAGTCGTTTCTCACCGAGCTCAGCGCGGCCGTGATGTCGATGCGGGCGTGCCCCAGGCCGGTGGTGATCGCGTGCCACGGGGCGGCGGTCGCGGGCGGGTGCGCGCTGCTGGGCGGGGCGGACGTTGTGGTGGCCGACCGCGGCGCGAAGCTGGGCTACCCGGTGGTGCTGCTTGGCATCTCGCCGGCGGTGTCGGGGCCGTTTCTGATGGGCTGCGTGGGCGCGGGCCCGGCGAGGCGCCGGCTGATGGACCCGGAGTTGTTCGACGGCGCGGAGGGCGCGCGGATCGGGCTGGTGCACGAGCTGGTCGGGACGCGGGACGAGGTCGGCGAACGTGCGCACGCGATCACCCGCTCGCTGGCGCACAAGAGCGTGCACGCGATGAAATCGACCAAGGGCTGGTCGCTGGAGTGCGCGGGCGAGAAGAAGATGAGCGGCAAGGCGGCCCGGGCGCTGGACACGTCGCTGTCGCTGGTGACCGGGGACGAAGCGATCGACCGGCTGGCGAGCGTGTGGAAGAAAGGCTGAGCATGAGCGAGTTGGCGACGCTGGAGATCAACGGGCCCGTGGCGACGGTGACCATCAACCGCCCCGAGCAGCGCAACGCGATGAGCATCGAGATGCTCGAGGCGCTGCACGCCTGCGTGGATCGGCTTGAGGAGACTCAGGGCGTGGTCGTCACGGTGCTGACCGGTGCGGGGCGGGCGTTCTGCGCGGGGATGGACCTTGAGCAGGTCATCATCGACAAGGCCTGTCTGAATCGAGACGGGGGCGGAAGCGGCGAGCCCATGCTGCCCAAGAGACTGCTCGCGAGCCTGGGTCGGCTGACGGTGAAGATCCGCTGCCTGCCGAGCGTGGTGGTGGCGAAGGTCAACGGGGCCGCGATCGGCGGCGGGTGCGGGCTGGCGTGCGTGGCTGACCTTGTCGTGACGCACGCGGACGCGAAGCTCGGGTTCCCGGAGGTGGATCTGGGGCTGTGCCCCGCGGTGGTGACGCCGTGGCTGGTGCGCAAGATCGGTGGCGGGCCGGCCCGGGCGGTGCTCCTGCAGGGCGGGGTGATGAGCGGCGAGCGGGCGGGCGAGATCGGGATCGCCGACATCGTGTGTGCGGATCGTGATTCGCTCGACGCGGCGACCGCCGACGTGGTGGGCCGGTACACCAAAGCGGGGCCCGAAGCGTTGGCCGCGACGAAGGAACTGCTCAACGACCTGGACCGGTCGCGCGACGAGGACCTCGTGCTGCGCGGGGCACAGCTCAGCGCGACCGTGCTGGCGACCGAGGCGGCGCAGGCGGCGCTGGTGGCGAGGCTCAAATAGCCCCGGGCCCGATCGCCGACGCTCGCGACGAACCAGAGCGAGCGGGATATAATGGATACGGAGGTATCTAATGAAGAACGAAGGCACGATTGATCGGGCGATCCGCGTGGTGCTGGGGCTCGTGCTGCTCGCGCTGGCGTGGATGGCGCTGGGGGCTTCGCCGTTCGGGATCGTGGTGGGAATCGTGGGCCTGGTGCTCCTCGTGACCGGGTTCGTCGGGTTCTGCCCGGCGTACCGGCTGATCGGGGTCCGCACGTGCTCGGTCTCGCCCCGCTCGTCGTGATCGGCGCGGGACGGACGCTCGACTGGGACGGCAGATGACCGCTACGGTTGCGGTTCACCTGTTCGCCGCCGGAGGACCGCATGACGACCGAACCGCTGCCGATTCATTACGGCCAGAACGACCACGCCGGGATCTGCATCATCGAGCTGACCCAGCCGGGCCGGCCGGTGGTGGTGCTCGACCATGAGCTGATCACCCGGCTCGACGCGACGCTGGACCGGCTGCCCGACGACGCACGGGGCATGGTGCTGGCATCCGCGAGCGAGCGGTCGTTCGTGGCGGGGGCCGATCTGAAATCGATCACGGCTCTTGAAGACGCGCACCTGCACCAGTACCTCGAGAACGGGGCACGGGTGTTCGGGCGGATCGCGGAGTTGCCCTATCCCACCGCGGCCGCGATCAACGGGGCGGCGCTGGGCGGAGGCCTGGAACTCGCGATGCACTGCGACGGGCTGGTCGGGGCGCCGTCGCCGAGCGGCAAGCCCTACCCGGTGGGGCTGCCCGAGGCGGGGCTGTCGATCTGCCCCGGGTGGGGCGGGACGCAGATGCTGCCGGCCCGGATCGACCCGGAGAAGGCGATCCGCATGACCGCGGAAGGCAAGCCCGTGAAGTTTGACGAGGCGGCGGCCGCTGGCCTGTTCGACGCCACGTGCGACGATCCGGGCAACCTGCGCCAGATGGCCGCGTCGTGGGTAGCGGACCGGGCCGAGGGTGCGGGCGTGAAGCTCGACCGCGACGGGGCACCGAGCGTGTGGATCGGCCGGGGCGAGGGCGCGGCGGCCGTGGCGGATGCGTCGACGAAGGTCAGGGGCGACCATCGCGAGACCGGGGCGGCGCTCGCCGTGCTGGATTGTGTGGACCGCGGGCTGAGCGACGGATGGAGGGCCGGGATCGGGGCGGAGCGTGAGCACCTGGTCCGCCTGCGGCACACGCCGGAGGCGAAGGCCGCGATCGAGGCGTTCTTTGCCAGGGCGAAGTGAAGGCCCGATAACTCGATTGGCGTATCCGTAGAGCGGTCGGGTGCGATTCCCGCCTAGACTGCGCGATCACGGCGATGGCAACACTGGCCGTGGAACACCAAACGAAATCCGAAGGCGTGCAAGTTTCTGTGATAACACAGTTGTCTTCGGGGTGCCGGTGCGGGACTATCATCTGCACTGCTGAATGAGCGTGCCGGGGTTCTGCCGGGCCGGGGCGGTGAGATTCGCTCGGCACGGGTGGGATATGGGTGCCGGTCGATCCGGCGAGACAGGAGACCGACGATGGCCGACCTGAAGTCGATGAAGGGCTTGAGCGAGCAGGACCGCAAGACGATCGAGCAGGCCGAGGCGCTGCTCGGGGCGGACTCGAGCGAGCTGGGCGTTGTGCGGAACTACTTCGCTGGCGGCGTGCGGTCGGACCTGCTGTTCCCCTATCCGGACAGGGCGAAGACGAACCCCGAGGAGGTGGCCGAGTGCGACCGCCTGCTCGCGGGGCTCGAGGACTATCTCAAGAACGAGCACCCGTGCATCGAGATCGACCAGGAGCAGCACATGCCCGAGTGGGCGCTGCAGCGTCTGTTCGAGCAGGGCGTGCTGGGGATGACGATCTCGAAGGAGTACGGCGGGCTGGGGATGGGCATCACCAGCTACAACCGCGTGCTGGAGCTGATCGGCAAGTATTGCGGCTCGACGGCCGTGATCGTGAGCGCGCACCAGTCGATCGGGTGCAAGGCGCTGATGCTGTTCGGCACCGAGGATCAGAAGAAGCGGTGGCTTCCGCACCTTGCGAACGACTGGCTCAGCGCGTTCTGCCTCAGCGAGCCCAACGTGGGCTGCGACGCGGGCGGTCAGGAGACGCGCATCGAGGTGAGCGAAGACGGCTCGCACTACATCCTCAACGGCGAGAAGAAGTGGGCGACTTCGGGCGCGATCTCGGGCCTGTTCACGGTGATGGCCAAGCAGGACATGGGCGGCAAGGACCGGGTCACGGCCGTGGTGTGCACGCCGGACATGGAGGGGATCGACCTGTTCAGCCCGAACCGCGCGAAGTGCGGCATCCGGGGGACGTGGCAGGCGCGGATCCGGTTCAATAACGTGAAGGTGCCGCGCGAGAACCTGCTGCACGAGGAGGGCAAGGGGCTCAACGTCGCGCTGACGTGCCTGAACTACGGGCGTTGCACGCTGTCGGCCGGCATGCTGGGCGGGGCGAAGCGGGCGATGGACCGGTCGATCCGCTGGGCGACGACACGGCACCAGTTCGGCCGGCCGCTCGCCGAGTTTGAGCAGGTGCAGGAGATGATCGCGCGGATGAGCGCGTACTGCTACGCGATGGACGCGGTGCTGTACATGACGACGGGTTTCCTGGATCGGGGAGACGAGGACATCCGCGTCGAGACGGCGATCTGCAAGGTGTTCTGCAGCGAGATGGGGTGGCGCTCGGTCAACGACGCGGTCCAGATCATGGGCGGCGAGGGGTACATGACCGAGAACGAGGTGGAGCGGATCTTCCGCGACTCTCGGATCAACACCATCGTCGAGGGCGCCAACGAGGTGATGCAGCAGTTCATCTTTGGGTGGGGCGGCAAGGCGCTGGCCGAGCACATGCTGGGGCTGAAGCTCGCGGCGGAGAACTTCAAGTTCAGCCCGGCGATCGTGAAGGCTGGCATCCCGATCTTTACCGAGGTGATCCTGGGCATCCGGCGTCGGCCGCCGAACATCGAGGGGCTGCACCAGAGCCTGGTCGACCAGGGCAAGCGGCTGTCGCGCTGGATCAGCGAGTTCACCTATCGCTACAAGAAGACGGGCCAGAAGTACGACACGAAGATGATCGCCGCCCAGTGCGCCCAGGGGCGGATCGCCGACGCGGCGATCTACATCCACGCCTGGATGTGCACGCTCAGCAAGCTCGACCAGGAGGTCCGCGCGGGGCACGGCGGGCTGGAGTTTGAGCGCAACAAGACGGCGGCGCTGCACTTCTTTGACATGGCCGAGATCGAGATCAAGAACGCGTTCGCCGCGCTCGAGACCAACAGCGACCACAGCCTGCACCCGGCTTCGGACGCGGCGATCGCGCTGAACAACCAGAAGCCCACCAGCGATTTCATCATCCCCGAGAAGACGCCCAGCGACCAGCGGGGCAAGGGGCACCAGCCCGATCAGACGCACATCAAGCAGTTCGTCGCGATCACGGGCGAGTATGTCACCGGCGGCACGGGCCGCGAGGGGATGAGCAAGATCGAAGAGGGGTGATGTTCGGGTCGGCGTGCCGCTCGCGGGCACGCGGTGCGTCTCGCGCGGGGGCGTCGTGCGTGCCGCCCGGTTTCACGGCTTCCTGACGGCGGCCCGCCGGTGACGCGGGCCGTTCGTTCCTAGACTATCGGTGTGCTGTGCTAGCACACCCGGCTATCCGACCCGGGCCGCCCGATGCGCGGCCCGATCCGAGGAGTTCCGATGCCGAAAGAGACGATCTACGAGGCGAAGATCGAGCACCTGTCGATCCTGTCGGAAGACGGCACGCTCGACAAGAAGCTCGCGAAGGACACGCTGACCGACGAGCAGGTGGTCGAGCTGTACGAGCAGATGTGGATCTGCCGGCAGCTCGACGAGATCGCCTTCAAGCTGCAGCGGTCTGGACGGATGGGCACATACCCGCAGAACAAGGGGCAGGAGGCGAACGCCGCGGGCTCGGCGACCGCGATGGTCAAGGGGACCGACTGGGTCATCCCGTGCTACCGCGAGAACCTGGCGATGCACCTGCACGGGATGCCGTACCACCAGATCCTGATGCACTGGATGGGCGACGAGCGGGGCAACATGATCCCCGAGGGCGTGCGGATGACGCCGCTGAGCGTCCCGATCGGCACGCACATGCTGCACGCCGCGGGCATCGCGTGGTCGATGAAGCTGCGCAAGGAGAAGGGCGCGGTCATCACCTACTTCGGCGACGGCGCGACGAGCGAGGGCGACTTCCACGGGGCGATGAACTTCGCCAGCGTGCTGAAGGCGCCGGTCGTCTTCTTCTGCCAGAACAACCAATGGGCGATCAGCGTGCCGTTCGAGCAGCAGATGGCCTCGCAGACGGTGGCGCAGAAAGCGTTCGCCTACGGCATGCCGACGATCCGCGTGGACGGCAACGACGTCTTCGCGGTCTACAAGGCGACCAAGGAGGCACGCGAGCGGGCGATCGCCGGCGAGGGGCCCTCGTTCATCGAGGGGATGACCTACCGCCTGGGCGACCACACCACGGCCGACGACGCGCGGCGCTACCGCGACCCGGCCGAGCTCGAGGCGTGGATGGAGAAGGACCCGCTGATCCGCACGCGGAAGTACCTCGTCAACCAGAAGGTCTGGGACGACGACAAGCAGGCGGCGCTGGGCGAGCGGGCCGAGAAGATCGTGCAGGAGATCGTGCGGGTTGCCCAGGGCGTGGAGGAGCCGGCGAAGGCCGAGTTCTTCGATCACATGTTCGCCGAGATCCCCAAGGATCTGGCCGAGCAGCGCGACACCATGCGGACGTCGAGCATCGGGATCGATCCGTCTCAGGTCGGGCTCAAGGCCCAGGCGGAGCGGGTGTGATGCGGAGAGGAAACCGGATGAATCTCCGTGGGATCTCGCTCGCGGCGTCGGCGTGTGCGCTGGCGGCGGGGCTCGTCGCGTGCGCACCGACCAACCAGTTCAGCAGCGTGATGCGGTACGGCAACCTGCTCTCGCCCGCGGCCGCGGCCGACGCGCGGTCGGCCGCCCGGGCGCAGCTGCTCGAGCGGGCGGACGCCGCGGGGCTCGAGCCGGAGCATGTCTCGGACAGCCTGCTGCGTTTCCGCATGCAGGCGCCTGATTACACGGCCGTCGCGCCGGACGGGTCGGTGCAGACACAGGAGGACCCGCGCGTGGTGCTCGTCGAGGCGCGGTTCGACGACACGCTGGGCGAGAACGTGTACCGCTATTCGTGCCGGGTGCGGGGCACCGAGCCGGCCGGCTTCAGCGATGAGAACCGGGCGCGGTTCGGGCTGGCGATCGTCGCGCTGCGTGAGGTGTTCGAGACGCCGATCCAGATGCAGTTGGAGGGGGCGGGCTGAGCCGCTCGGGATAGGACGGGTCCGCGACGGCCCGGGAAGAATGAAGCCGTGGAGGCCGAGTGCTGATCAAGGTGATCGATCACAAGGGCAAGGTCTGGTGGGTCAACCCCGCCTACGTCCGCGGCCTGATCGACCGGGGCAAGGGGCAGACCGGGATCGACGTGAGCGGGTGGACGGGCCACCTCCGGGTGAACGTCGAAATGGACGAGGTCGCGGGGCTGGTCAACCTGGTGCTCGAGCGGATGGCCGGGCCCAGCGGGGCGATGATCGCCGAGCAGGCGGCGCGGACGGAAGAGGACCGGCAGGCGCAAGAGGCCGCGGTCATGGCGGCGGTGGTGATCGGCGGGTAACGCCGGCAGGATTGTGGAGACAGCGATGGCGCAGATGACACTGGTGCAGGCGATCAACCACACCCTCGATCTCGAGATGGCGCGGGACGAGCGGGTGATCCTGCTGGGCGAGGACGTCGGGGCGAACGGCGGCGTGTTCCGCGTCACCGAGGGCCTGGCCGACAAGCACGGGCACGACCGCGTGCAGAACACCCCGCTCGATGAGTCGGGCATCCTCGGGGCCGCGATCGGGCTGGCGATGGGCGGCATGCGGCCGATCCCCGAGATCCAGTTCGACGGGTTCCTCGGGCCGGCGTACGACCAGATCGTCAACCACGCCGCCCGGTTCCGTAACCGCACGCGCGGGACGATCACGATCCCGATGACGGTGCGCGTGCCGGTGGGCGGGGGCATCCACGCGCCCGAGCTGCACAGCGACTCGCCCGAGGCGATCTATTCGCACTCGCCGGGGCTCAAGGTCGTGATGCCCTGCACCCCGTACGACGCGAAGGGCCTGCTGCTCAGCGCGATCCGCGATCCTGATCCGGTGATGTTCTTCGAGCCCAAGCGGGTGTACCGCAGCTTCCGCGAGGAGGTGCCCGAGGAGGACTACACCATCCCGATCGGCGAGGCCAAGGTCGTCAGCGACGGCGACGACCTGACGGTCGTCACCTGGGGGGCCTCCGTCTTCGAGTGCCTGCAGGCGATCGACGAGCTGCCCGACGACGTCTCGGTCGAACTCATTGATCTCAGGACCATCGACCCGCTCGACATCGACACGATCACCGAGAGCGTGCAGAAGACCGGGCGGTGCGTGATCGTGCACGAGGCCCCGCGGACGGCCGGCATGGGCGCCGAGATCAGCAGCCTGATCCAGGAGCGGTGCTTCCTGCACCTCGAGGCCCCGGTGCAGCGGGTGACGGGGTTCGACACGATCATGCCGTACTACAAGCTGGAGATGGAGTACCTCCCCGACGCGGGCCGGATCGGCAAGGGGATCACGGAGTGTCTGGCGTACTGAGTCCGCGGGGGAATGACCATGGGGCCTGTCGGTCTGGCGATTCTCGGAGGCGTCCTGATCCTGGCGATCCTGGTCGCCGCCGCGGTGCTGTTCAAGAACAGCGATATTGATTTTCCGTTCTTCGATTGATTGACACACGCGACGACCGGTCGCGGCGGACAAAGAGACTTCTCGAATGGCAAACACAAAGTCCACCGACCCCAACGTCTTCATCCTGCCCGACCTCGGCGAGGGTGTGCACGAGGCCGAGATGATCTCTTGGAAGGTCGAGCCCGGCCAGACCGTCGAGGAGCACGACATCCTCGCCGAGATGGAGACCGACAAGGCGCTCGTCGAGGTGCCCAGCCCCAGGGCCGGGACGATCAAGACGCTGCACGGCTCAGAAGGCGAGATCCTGCACGTGGGCAACCCGCTGGTGACGTACGAGGGCGGCGGCTCAGACTCGTCTGTCGGCGGCGGCACGGGCCCCGCGACCGGGGCCGAGGGCGTGCCGAGCAAGCAGACCAGCGCGACCCCCAACGGCACGGGTGCGGGCGACGGTGATCGCGAGGACGCGGGCACCGTCGTCGGCAAGGTGGGCGACTCGACCCCCGGGCTCGGCTCGGGCGACGGCAAGGCGCTGGCGGCCCCGGCCGTGCGTCGGCTCGCCCGCGACCTGGGCATCGACCTCAACACCGTGGTTGGCACCGGCATCGCCGGACGCGTGACCGCCAAGGACGTGCGCGCCGCCGCCGACGGATCGGCCGCGCCGAAGCAGCCGGCTTCGGGCCCGGCTTCTGCGACGGGCCACTCTTCGCCCCCCGCCGCGCCGCCCGCCGAGACCCGCCGACCGATGGCGCCGCCGCAGCAGCCGGCACAGCCCGCGTATCAACAGCAACCCGCCTACCAGCAGCAGCCCCAGCACTACCCGCAGCAGGCCCCCCACTACGCCCAGCAGTACGGCCAGCCCCAGGGCCAGCCCATGGGCTACGGCTACCCGCCGCCCGCGCCCTACGGCTACATGCCCATGCCCTATTACCCGATGCCGATGCCCTACCCGCCGCCCCTGGGTTACGGCTACGGGCAGCCGCAGCAGGGCGGCGTGCCGGCCGCCCCGGGGTACGTCCCGGCCTCCGCGGGCCGGCCTATCCCGGACCCGGCCCAGCAGTCGGCGGTGCAGCCGGGCCAGGCCGAGGGCCGCGTGCCGTTCCGCGGCGTGCGGCGCACGATCGCGGAAAAACTGCGCGAGTCGGTCAACACCGCGGTCCACTTCACCGTGGTGGACGAGGCCGACGTGACCGCGCTCGATGATCTGCGCCGGCGTTATGCCGAGCAGACGGGTCAGAAGATCAGTTTCCTCCCCTTCGTGTGCGCGGCCGTCTGCCGGGCCCTCAGCCCGCTGCTGGGCGGCCGCTTCGGGGCGCTCAACGCCCGGGTGGATGACAACGCGGGCGAGGTCGTGCAATACTCGGCCGTCCACCTCGGCATCGCGGCCGACACGGACTCTGGGCTGATGGTCCCGGTGCTGCGCGACGCGCAGGCGATGCGTGTCGATCAACTCGGCGGCGAGATCGCGGCGATCGCCAAGGCGGCCCGCGACCGCTCGATCCCGCGCGACCGGCTCATGGGCTCGACGTTCACGATCAGCAACGTGGGCAGCCACGCCGGCAAGTTCGCGACACCGGTCATCAACTACCCGGAGGTCGGCATCCTCGCGGTCGGCAAGGTCTACGACGGCGTCGTCGTCCGCGACGGGCAGGCACAGGTCGGCAAGCTCATGCCGCTGAGCCTGGCGTGCGACCACCGCGTCGTGGACGGCGCGACCGCGGCGCTCGCGCTGGCGGAGATGGTCAAGCTGCTTGGGGCGGAGTGCGAGTCGCTGGTGTGAGGCGTTCGCGCGGTGAGGGTGCCGTGGTTCGACCCGAAGGGCGAACCACGAACGGACGTCGTCCGCACACCGCCGCCTTCGCCCTGCGGGCCGAAGGCGGGCACCGATGAAGGGCAGCCGGGGTGCCGTGGAGACATCGCGCCAGCGATTTCTTCACGATCGAGGGTTCCCGTTCATAGAAAAGGCTGCGCCGTGTCCACGGCACCCGGAATCCAATATAATCCGTTCGAGTGGAGGCGCGCATGACGCATCCTGATCAACGTAAGTATTGGAAATACACTGGACCACAACGCCTCGACAAGGCGATGCATACGCTGGGCGGAATCCTTGAAGGCGCTTTGTCCGATGGCATTGTTACGCCAGACGAGGCTGCTTCAATCCGCAACTGGCAAGCCGAGAACGCTGATCTCGTGGACCACCATCCATTCAGCGAGCTATTTCCGACACTGGAAGTTGTTCTGCGTAACGAGATCGCCGGGGAAGTCTGTGAAGATCTGCTCTCGCTCGTTCAACGCTACACGATGCCCAACATTTACTTTAACCAGATCACGTCGGATATGCAGCGACTTCAGGGCCGTCTTGTAGGGATTGCGATAGACGACAAGATTAATCTCAGCGAGCTGCGTCTTCTACGCGAATGGTCTGAGCAATGCAGGCATCTCGAGTCCGCGTGGCCATATCTGGAGCTCTGCTCGCTGCTCGCTGATATCTTGCGCGATGGCGTGATCACCGAGCAGGAACACCAAATGCTCCTTGATTTTTGCAATGAGTTTCGTCGCACATTCGAGCACCGTACGACCGGAGCCAAACCATCGCCAGACTCGCCTCTCGCTGTCTGCGTATCGAGCCCGGATCTTGACTTCCAGGGCGTTCGTTATTGCTTTACAGGCTCCTGTGCAACCGGAACCCGTGAAGAACTGAGCGAGCGTGTCAAAAGAATCGGCGGCCTCGTCACCAACTCTGTAACAAGATTGACCGACTTCGTTGTGCTGGGTGCAAAGGGTAACGCGACATGGGCGTTCACTTGCTATGGACGAAAAGTGGAGACCGCTATCGCGTTACGGAAGGAACACGGCAAGCCGTTGCTTGTCCATGAAAATGACTTCTTCGACGCCTTACAAGATGCTGAATCTGGAATTGTCTAATTCACCGCCGGGTGCCGTGGCGTGACCTGTGGTCCGACACGCAGGGCGATCAACGAACGGACGGCGTCCGCACACCGCCGCCTTCGCCCTCCGGGTCGAAGGCGGGCACCGATGTAGGCAGCCGGGGTGCCGTGGAGACATCGCGCCAGCGATTTCTCCACGATCGAGGGTTCCCGTTCGTCGACAAGGCTGCGCCGTGTCCACGGCACCCGGAGAGTTCGATGCCGAGCGCACGACGCGCCCTGCGGGCGGGTCGTGGCACCGGGTCGGCCGGAGATGCGGCCGGCACTCGCCCGTCAGTTGGTGCACCCAACCTGGAACGAGATGATGTACGCCTGCAGGTCGGCTAGGTCGATCACGCCCCACGGCGCGCGCAGGTCGGCCCGGCAGCTGCCGGCGGTGAACCGCTGCACGAACCGCTGGATGTCGGCGAGGTCGTGCACGCCGTAGGGCTCGGCCATGTCGGCCTCCGAGCAGGGGCCGCCCTTGCCGGGCCCGCCGACGGCGATGATGCGCGGGGCGGCGAAGACCGAGGCGTCGTAGACATCGGTGAAGCCGACGCTGAACGCCTGCCCGTCCGGGCCCGTGCCCTCGGCGGTGTAGACGTTGATCCAGTTCACCCCGTCGACGTCGAACGAGCAGATCTCGACGGGGTTGTCCTGGATGAACCCGAAGTAGGACGCCTCGATGCCGAAGACGGCCCCGCCCGCGATGAACGGTTCCGCCGTCGTGTCGGCCCAATCGCCGTACTGGAAGTTGGTGACGAAGCCGTCGCCCCCGCAGCTGAACGGGACGAGGTCGATCGTGACCGTCTGCAGGATGGGCAGGCCCGTGCCCTTGCCCAGCTCGGCCACCAGCACGTAGCGGAACGCCCCGCCCGCGCCGATGAACCGGGTCTCGCCCGGGCCGACGAGTTCGCCGTCGATGTCGGCGTAGAGGTTGACTTCCAACGGCGTGAGCTGGGCCGAGGCCGAGCAGGCGGCCAACGCGAGGGCGATCGCGGCATGACGCATGGCTGATCCTCCGGTGCTGGTTCCCCCAGTGTGAACACCCCAGAGTACCACCGAGGGCCCGGGGACCGAAGCAAGTTTCCGCTCGGCACGGGGCCGATCTGTGTATAGGCTCGGGCATGATGTTCACACACACCGCACGAATCGCCTTCCCCGCCCTCCTGCTCGCGGCCTCGACCGCGTCGGCCGACACGTTCGAGTATGCCGCCGAGGACGGGGGGAACTCCAACGTCTCGCTCTCGCAGTTTGACGCCAACGTGACGTGGGGCAACGTGTTTACCGCCGAGCCCGGGGCCGAGCGGATCGTCACCGTCCGCCTCACGCTGGCCGACGTGTTCGCCGACGCGGGCCGTTCGATCGAGGTGCTCATCTACGAGGACCCCGACGACGCGGCCCCCACCTTCGACCCGGCCCGGGCCGTGCTCGTCAGCCGGACGACGACGACGGCGGTCCCCACGCCCGACGACGAGCCGGCGGATTACGCGATCGAGCCGACGGTGGTCGAGGGTCGGTTTTTCGTGGCGGTGAACATGGACGCGTTCGAGGACGAGCGGGTCTTCCGGCAGGATTTCTTCGAGCCGGGCGTGTCGAGCTGGACGTTCTACAACCCGGTCGGCACGCCGCAGCTGGACCTGGGTGCGAGCAAGTTCATCGGCAACAACATCAACTTCGGCGTGGGCACGTGGGTGGTGCGGGCGATCGGGTGCCCCGCACAGCCCGGGTGCAACGGCGCCGATATCGCCGAGCCGTTCGGCGTGCTCGATCTCGCCGATGTCCAGGCGTTCGTCGCGGGCTTCCTGTCGCAGGACCCGATCGCCGACATCACCGGCGACGGCGTGTTCGACCTGGCGGACGTGCAGGCGTTCGTCGCGGCCTTCACGGCCGGGTGCGGGTGATGCACCACGACGCCGGTGCCGGCGTGCCGTTCATCTCACCAGCAGCGCGGCGATGACGCCCGCAAGCAGGTGGAAGAGCCCGACCCCGAAGAAGACGGCCCACGCCGCGCGCCACTGCACGGCCTGCCGCATCCGCCGCCACGCGCGCTGCCTGCGCAGGAACACCGCCGTGATGCCTCCCATCAGCAGGCTGAGCGTGAGCATCATCGCGAGGATCATGTAGAAATCGGCCGTCGGCCCGCCCGTGAACTGGCCCGTCACGAACCTGTAGACCGTGACCACGAGCACCGGCAGCGACATCAGGATCGTGACAACCGCGTCGAACCCCAGCGCGAGCACGAACGATCCGAGCGCCAGCAGCCACGGCCCCTGCCGGGTGTTTTCAGAACCGACCGCGAGCCGCAGCGGCGCGCCGCACTCGGGGCACGTCGGCTCGGGCACGCCGCGAAGGTTGTGGGCGCACACCGGGCACGGCTCGTCTCGCGTGGCGATCCACGAGGCAAGAGCAGCCGCGTCGGCTTTCGGATCAGCAGGCTGTGAGGTCTCGCCGTTCATGAGCGTGGTACGCACGATCGTAACAGCACGTTCGCGTGCTGAAACGTCGGAGGTTCTCACACCTGGGTGTGCCGAGGCCGTGCCGGCCGTGCGGGGCTTCGATTCGTACGAACACGGCCAAGATGGCCGTGGCACACGGCGGGGGTCGCGAAGAGCACCCTGGGTGATCGCCCCGCTACCAGATCCACCGCATCCGCCCGACGTCGAGCATCGGGATCCATCCGCGCCGGTAGGGGCTGGGCAGATAGACCACGAACGCCCGCCCGATGATCAGGTCGCGGTGGACGAGCCCCAGGTGTGTCTCGCCGCCGTGGACCGACTCGGTGATCCACGGATACTCGATGTCCCAGAAGCGGGCGTCGAGGCTGTTGGCGCTGTTGTCGCCGCAGAGCATGAAGTGGTCGGGCGACAACTCGGCGATCAGGTCCGGGTGCCCGCCCAGCGTGCGCCGCTGGCCCACTTGGTAGTGCAGGTCGCGGTCGAGCCCGACGCGGTGCAGCGTGAACGGCCCGCCCGCGAACGACCACTCGACCGAGGGCGGCAGGAAGTTCCGCGGGTCGCCCAGGGGGTTGAACCGGTCGTCGGTCCGCAGCGTCAGCAGGCTCTCGAGCGAACGCCCGGTGGACGCGGCGATCCGCTCGGAAGGCGACATCTCGTACCCGCCTTCGTTGATCCCGCCGCAGACAAGATCGCCGTTGATGTAGAGCGACAGCGCCTGATCGGCGTGCCAGAACTCGACGTTGGTGACCCCGCCCGGCTCGATGAACCCGCCGGGGCGCTCTGTCGAGTCGATCGTGATCCACGCGGGCAGATCGCCGGCCGTGGTCGGCTGCATCCGCCGCTCGAGCCGCGCGCCGGCCGAGTCGAGCACGCAGCGGAACTGCATCCCGCGGGCCGTCAGCAGCCCGATCGCTTCGTTCCTCGTGTCGCCCTCGGGCTCGATGCCGAACCGCACCGAGACGTCCGACACTGGGAAGATCGACCGCGAGCCGATCAGGTCTCGGTTGAACGCCTGCGGGCTCGAGCGGAGCTGGTTGTACGCGGTGTAGTCATCGATGTGCCAGATCGGGTCCGCGTCGGCCCCGGGCGCCGGCCAGCCACGCGGGTCCCACTTCAGCGAGGTCTCGCCCGACCCGGTGTAGCGGTAGGACCGCGCGGTGCGCACGCCCTCCCACCCGGGCGTGGCGGGCGCCCACGGCGGGCGGAACCGCTGGCTGGGCGTCACGTCCTGCTGCGTCGCCTCGGGCGGGGTGTAGTCGCTGTCGAAGACCGTCTGCCAGACCTCGCGCTGCACACGCTCCGGCTTGCGGGCGATGTTCCAGGCCCCGCTCGCCCAGCCGTCGATGCCCGAGCCGTCGGTCTCGTCGTCGGGCCCGATGAAGAACACGTCTCCGTCCACCAACGCGACGCGCTCGCCCGGGAGGCCCAGGAGCCTCTTGATGTAGTTCTGCGGCTCGACGTGCGGCGCCTTGAAGACGACCACCTCCCACCGGCTCGGCTCGTAGACGTGCTCGAGATACTTCAGCACGAAGAGCCGGTCGCCGGCTCGCAGCGGCTCGGCCACGCGCTCGATCGTCCTGCCCGTCATCGGGTCGTTGACGACGATCGGCCGCTGCGGGTCGCCCTGCCGCGGCGCGGGCAGGTTGGGGTTGCCGTTGATGTAGTCCCACGGGCCGACGGTCCACTCGTACCCCGAGTCGGCGTCGCGGATCAGCATGTGCTTGCCGAGCAGCGTCGGCGCCATCGAGCCCGTGGGGATCAGGAACCCCTCGATCACGAACCCGCGGAAGACGAACGCCATCGTGAACGAGATCACGATCGCGATGGTGGTCTCTTTGATGTTGAAGCCGGGTCGGCTCGGGCCGCGTCGTGTCATCGTCTGCCCCAGTCTTTGGGTGCCGGTTGCCGACCGCTGGTTGTCGGCCGCCGGCTCTCGGGAGTGCGGAACGGAGGGTAGCGGCTCGCGCCCGATCAGCCCTCGCCCGACGGCTCGCCGCCGGAACCGCCCGCGGGCCCGCCGTCCTCGCCGCCCGGCCGACGACGCCGGCGACGACGCCGACGCTTCTTCTTCGGCCCCTGGGATGGCTGGCTATCGTCTGAACCAGAGCCGGTCGCACCGGAACCCGCGTCCGCAGGGCCGGCGCTGGGGCTCTCCGATGCCGGGCCTTCGCGGCTCTCCCCGCCCTGCCCGTCGCCGCCCTGCCCATCACCCTCGGGGCCCGAACGGTTCTCCGGCTGGCCGCCGGTCGCCTCGCCCGTTTCGGTCGAACGGCGACGACGCCGGCGGCGGCGCTTCTTCCGTGTCGTGCCCGCGCCCGACTCGCCGGCCGCGGTGTCTTCTGCCGCGCGATCGGCCGGGCCCGCCTTCGCGGGTTCGGCCGGCGCCCGATCGGTCCGTGACCGGTCGGTGCGATCCCGGTCGGACCGGGCGCCGTCTCCTCGGCCGCCACGCTCGCCGCAGGCCACAGGCTCCATC
>JAPIWU010220347.1:0-12855 GCA_037576205.1 Pyrocystis lunula | reverse complement strand
ACAAATTCAAAAAATCCAAAAATCCAAAATACAACAAATCGAAAATCCAAAATACAAAATACAAAAACCCAAAAATCCAAAATCCCAAAATCCAAAAATCCAAAATCCAAAATCCAAAAATCCAAAATCCAAAAATCCAAAATGCAAAATTCCAAAAATCAAAAATACAAAAAATCCAAAAATACAAAATACAAAATACAAAATCAAAAAATACAAAATCCAAAAATCCAAAAATTCAAAATCCAAAATCCAAAAATCTTAAATCCAAAATACAAAAATACAAAATACAAAATACAAGAATCCAAAAATCCAGAATCCAAAAATCCAAAAAATCAAACAAATCCAAAAACCCAAAATCCAAAATCCAAAAATTCAGAAATCCAAAATCCAACAATCCAAAAATCCAAAATCCAAAAAATCCAAAATACAAAATCCCAAATTCCTAATCCAAAAAAATCCAAAATCCCAAAATCCAAAATCCAAAAATACAAAAATACAAAATACAAAATACAAAATACAAAAATCCAAATTCCAAAATCCAAAAATCCAAAATCCAAAATCCCAAAATCCAAAAATCCAAAATCCAAAAAATCAGAAAAATCCAAAATACAGAATCCAAAATCCAAAAAATACAAAATCCAAAAATCCAAAAATCCCAAATCCAAAAAATCCAAAAAATCCAAAAATCCAAAATCCAAAAATCGAAAATCCAAAATACGAAATACAAGAATCCAAAAATCCAAAACCCAAACATCCAAAAATCCAAAATCCAAAAAATCCAAAAATCCAAAATCCCAAATTCAAAAATCCAAAAATCCAAAAATCCAAAATCCAAAAAATCCTTAAATCCAAAATACAGAATCCAAAATACAAAAAATACAAAATCCAAAAATACAAAGATCCAAAATCCCAAAAATCACCAAATCCTAAATCCAAAATACAAAAATCGAAAATCCAAAATACAAAATACAAAATACACAAATTCAAAAATCCAAAATCCAAAAATCCAGAATCCAACAAATCCGAAAATCCAAAATCCAAAATCCAAAATCCAAAGATCCAAGAATCCAAAATCCAAAAATCCAAAAATCCAGAATCAAAAAAATCCAAAAATCCAAAAATCCAAAAAACAGAATCCAAAATCCAAAAAATACAAAATCCAAAAATACAACAATCCAATCAAAAAAATCCAAAAATCCAAAATACAAAATCCAAAATCCAGAAAAACCAAAATGCAAAATACAAAAATAAAAAATCAAAAAATCCAACAATCCAAAAATCCAAAATCCAAAAAATCCAAAAGTCCAAAAATCCAAAATCCAAAAATCCAAAATCCAAAAAAATCCAAAAATCCAAAATACACAATCCAAAATACAAAAAATACAAAATCCAAAAATACAAAAATCCAAAATCCAAAAAATCCAAAAATCTTAAATCCAAAATACAAAAATCGAAAATCCAAAATACAACAACATACAAAAATACAAAAATCCAAAATCCAAAAATCCAGAATCCAACAAATCCGAAAATCCAAAATCCAAAATCCAAAAATCCAAAAATCCAAAATCCAAAAATCCAAAATCAAAAAAATCCAAAACTCCAAAATACAAAATCCAAAATCCAAAAATACAAAATCCAAAGATACAACAATCCAATCCAAAAAATCCAAAAATCCAAAATACAAAATCCAAAATACAAAAATCAAAAATCCAAAATACAAAAATCAAAAAATCCAAAATCCAACAATCCAGAAATCCAAAATCCAAAAAATCCAAAATCAACAATCCAAAAATCCAAAAGTCCAAAAATCCAAAATCCAAAAAATCCAAAAATCCAAATTACAAAATCCAAAATCCCAAAAATCCAAAATCCAAAAATACAAAAATCCAAAATCCAAAAAATCCAAAAATCTAAAAACCAAAATACAAAAATCAAAAATACAAAATCCAAAATACAAAAATCCATATATCCAAAATCCAAAAATCCCAAATCCAACAAATCCAAAAATCCAAAATCCAAGAATTCAAAAATCCAAAATCCAAAATCCAAATATCCAAAAAACCAAAATCCAAAAAATCAAAAAAGCCAAAATACAAAATCCAAAATCCAGAAAATACAAAATCCGAAAATACAAAAATCCAAAATCCAAAAAATCAAAAAAAACAAAAATCCAAAATCCAAAATACAAAAATCAAAAATACAAAATACAAAATACAGAAATCCAAAAATCCAAAAGCCAAAAATCCCAAAATCCAAAATCCAAAAAATCCAAAAACCCAAAATCCAAAAGCCAAAAATTTAAAAATCCAAAATCCCAAAATCCAAAAATTCAAAATCCAAAAAAACCAAAAATCCAAAATACAAACTCCAAAATCCAAAAAATACAAAATCCAAATACAAAAATCCAAAATCCAAAAAATCCAAAAATCCAAAAATCCAAAATCCAAAATACAAAAATCAAAAATCCAAAATACAAAATACAAAAATCCAAAAATCCAAAATACAAAAATCCAAAATCCAAAAAATCAAAAAACCCAAAATCCAAAATCCAAAAATCCAAAAATACAAAATACAAAAATCCAGAAATCCAAAATCCAAAAAATCCAAAAATCCAAAATAAAAAATCAAAAATCCAAAAAATACAAAATCCAAAAATACAAAAATCCAAAATCCAAAAAATCTAACAATCCAAAATACAAAATACACGAAGCAAAAATACAAAATAAAAAAATCCAAAAATCCAAAAATCCAAAATCCAAAAATCCAAAAATCCAAAAAATCCAAAAATCCAAAAATTCAAAATCCAAAAAATCCCAAAATCCAAAAGTCCAAAATCCCAAAATCCAAAAATCCAAAATACAAAAAATCCAAACATCCAAAAATACAAAATCCAAAATCCAAAAAATACAAAATCCAAAAATACAAAAATCCAAGATCCAAAAAATCAAAAAATCCCAAATAAAAAATACAAAAATCAAAAATCCAAAATACACAATACAAAGAGCCAAAAATCCAAAATCCAAAAATCCAAAAATCCAAAATCAAAAAAATCCAAAAATCCAAAAATCCAAAATCCCAAAAGCCAAAAATCCAAAATCCAAAAAATCCAAAAATCCCAAATCCAAAAATCCAAAATCCAAAAAATCAAAAAAACCCAAAATCCAAAAGCCAAAAATTCAAAAATCCAGAATCCAAAAATCCAAAAATTCAAAATCCAAAAAATCCAAAAATACAAAATACAAAATCCCAAATCCAAAAAATACAAAATCCAAAAATCCATAAAATCCAAAAATCGAAAAATCCAAAATCCAAAATACAAAAATCAAAAACCAAAATACAAAAATCCAAAAATCCAAAATCCAAAAATCGAAAAATCCAAAATCCAAAAAATCCAAACCCCAAATCCAAAATCCAAAAATTCAAAAACACAAAATACAAAAATACTAACATCCAAAATCCAAAAAATCCAAAAATCCAAAATACAAAATCCAAAATCGAAAAAATCCATAATCCCAAAATCCAAAAATCCAAAATCCAAAAAATCCAAAATACAAAATACAAAAATCAACAATCAAAAATCAAAAATTTCTAAATACCAAATACAAAAAACAAAAATCCAAAAGTCCCAAATCCGAAAATCCAAAATACAAAATCCAAAATCCAAAATGCAAAAAAACCAAAATACAAAAATACCAAAATCTAGAATCCAAAAGATCCAAAAATCCAAAATCCAAAACCCAAAAATCAAATATCCAAAATACAAAATACAAAAAGCCAAAATCCAAAATCCAAAAATCCAAAAATCCAAAATCCAAAAAATCCAAAAACTCAAAATCCAAAATCCAAAAATCCAACATCCAACATACAAAAATCCAAAAATCCAAAAATCCAAAATCCAAAAAATCCAAAAATCCAATATCCAAAAATACAAAAATCAAAAATCCAAAATCCGAAAATCCAAAAGCCAAATGACAAAAATCAAAAATCCAAAATACAAAACACAAAAATCCAAAAATCCAAAATACAAAAGTCTAAAAATCCAAAGTCCAAAAAATCAAAAAATCAAATATCCAAAATCCAAAAATCCAAAAATCCCAAATCCAAAATCCAAAATCCAAAAAATCAAAAAACCAAAATACAAAATCCAAAATCCAAAAAATTCAAAATCCCAAGATCCAAAAATCCAAAATCAAAAAAATCCAAAAATCCAAAATACAAAAATCAAAAATCCAAAATAAAAAATACAAGAATCCAAAAATACAAAAATTCAAAATCCAAATATCTAAAAAATCAAAAAATCCAAAATACAAAAATCCAAAAATCAAAAATCCAAAAAATCAAAAAATCCAAAAATACAAAATCCAAAAAATCAAAAAATCCAAAATACAAATATCCCAAAATCCAAAATTCCAAAAATTTAAAAATCCAAAATCCAAATTCCAAAAAATTCAAAAATCCAAAATAAAAAATCCAAAATCCAAAAAATCCAAAAATCCAAAATCCAAAATCCAAAAATCCAAACTCAAAAATCCAAAATCCAAAAATCCAAAAATTCAATACCAAAATCCAAAAATCCAAAAATACAAAATCCAAAAAATCTAGAAATCCCAAACACAAAATCCCAAAATCTCAAATCCAAAATCCAAAAATCCAAAAAATCCAAAATCCAAAAAATCCACAAATCAAAAATCCAAAATCCAAGAATCAAAATCCAAAAATCCAAAATCCAAAGATCCAAAAATCCAAAATCCAAAAAATCCCAAAATCCAAAATCCAACAAATCCAAAAATCCAAAATCCAAATCCAAAAATCCAAAAATCAGAAAATCCAAAAATCCAGAATAAAACATTCAAAATACAAAAAATCCAAAATCCCAAAATACAAAAATCCAAAATCCAAAAAATCCAAACATCCAAAATCCAAAATACAAACATCGAAAATCCAAAATACAAAATACAAATATCCAAAAATCCAAAATCCAACAATCCAAAATCCAAAATCCAAAATAGAAAATCCAAAACCCAAAAAATCCAAAATCCAAAAATCAACAATCCAAAATCCCAAAAATCCAAAAATCAAAAATCAAAAATCCAAAAATCAAAGATCCAAAATACAAAATCCAAAAATCCAACAAATCCAAAACCCAAAAATCCAAAATTCCAAAATCCAAAAAATCAAAAAATCCGAACATCCAAAATACAAAAATCGAAAATCCAAAATACACAATACAACAATCCAAAAATCCAAAATCCCAAAATCCAAACATCCAAGATCCAACAAATCCAAAAATCCAAAATCCAAAAATTCAAAAATCCAAAAACCAAAAATCCAAAAATCCAAAATCCAACAAATCCAAAAATCCAAAATACAGAATCCAAAATCCAAAAAATACAAAATCCAAAATCCAAAAATCCAAAATCCCAAAAATCGGAAAAATCCAAACATCCAAAATACAAAAATCGAAAATACAAAATACACAATACAAAAATCAAAAAATCCAAAATACAAAAATCCAAACATCCAAAATCCAACAAATCCAAAAGTCCAAAATCCAAACTCCAAAATTCAAAAATCCAAAATACAAAAATCCAGAAATCCAAAATCCAAAAAATCCAAAAAGCCAAAATACAAAATCCAAAAGCCAAAAAATCCCAAATCCAAAAATCCAAAAATCCAAAATCCAAAAAATCAAAAAAATCCAAACATCCAAAATACAAAAATCGAAAATCCAAAATGCAAAAATACAAAAATCCAAAATCCAAAAATCCAAAATCCGACAAATCCAAAAATCCAAAATCCAAAATTCAAAAGTCCAAAAATACAAAATCAAAAAAATACAAAAATCCAAAAAATCAAAAAATCCAAAATACAAAATCCAGAATCCAAAAAATACCAAATCCCAAAATCCAAAATCCAAAAAATCAAAATCCAACAATCCCAAATACAAAATACAAAAATCAAAAATCCCAAATCCAAAAATACAAAGTCCAAAAATCCCAAAATCCAAAATCCAATTCCAAAATACAAAATCCAAAATCCAAAAATCCAATAATCCAAAATCCAAAATCCAAAATATCCAAAGATCTTAAACCCAAACAACAAAAATCAAAAATACAAAATACAAAATACAAAAATCCCAAAATTCCAAAATCCAAAAATCCAAAATCCAAAATCCAACGAATCCAAAAATCCAAAATCCAAAAATCCAAACATCCAAAATCCAAAAATCCAGAAATCCAAAATCCAACAAATCTAAACATCCAAAATACAAAATCCAAAATCCCAAAAATACAAAATCCAAAAATCCAAAAATCCAAAATCCAAAAAAACAAAAATCCAAAATACAAAATAAAAAATCAAAGAAATCCAAAATACAGAAATTTAAAAATGCCAAAAATTCCACAATCCAAAAATCCAAAATCCAGCAAATCGAAAAATCCAAAATCCAAAATCCAAAAATCCAATAATCCAAAATCCAAAAATCCAAAATCCAAAAAATCAAAAAATCCAGAATACAAAATCCAAAATCCCCAAACATACAAAATCCCAAAATCCAAAAATCCAATCTAAAAAATCCAAAACCCAAAATACAAAATACAACAATCGAACATCCAAAGTACAAAATACAAAAATTTCAAAATCCAACCAAAAATCCAAAAACCCAAAATCCAGCAAATCCAAAAATCCAAAATCCCAAATCCCAAATCAAAAAATCCCAATTCCAAAAATCCAAAAATCCAAAATCAAAAAAAATCCAAAAATCCAAAATACAAAATCCAAAATCCAAAAAATACAAAATCCGAAAATCCAAAAATCCAATCCAAAAATTCCAAAAAGCCAAAATCCAAATTAAAAAACAAAATACAAAATACAAAATCCAAAAAATCCAAAATCCAAAAATCCCAAAATCCAAAAATTCAGAATCCCAAAAATCCAAAATCCAAAATCCAAAAATCCAAAAATCCAAATACCAAAAAATCCAAAAATCCAAAATCCAAAATCCCAAAATCCAAAATACAGAATCCAAAATCCAAAAAATACAAAATCAAAAATCCAAAAATCCAATTCAAAAAATCCAAAAATCCAAAATACAAAATCCAAAATCCAAAAAATCAAACATCCAAAATCCAAAAATCCAAAATCCAAAAATCCAAAAATCCAAAATCCAACAAATCCAAAATCCAAAATCCAAAAATACAAAAATCCAAAAATCCAAAATACGAAAATCCAAAAATCCAAAATCCAACAAATCCAAAAATCAAAAATACAGAATCCAAAATCCAAAAAATCCATAATCCAAAAATCCAAAAATCCAAAATCCAAAAACTCGAAAAATCCAAAATAAAAAATACAAAAATCAAAAATCCAAAATACAAAAATTTAAAATCCAAATATCCAAAATCCAAAAATCCAAAAAGCCAAAATCCAAAAAATCCAAAATCCCAAAATTCAAAAATCCAAAAATCCAAAGTCTAAAAAATCCCAAATTCCAAAATACAAAATCCAAAATCCAAAAAATCCCAAATCCAAAAATCTAAAAATCCAAAATCCAAAAAATCCAAAAGTCCTAAATCTCAAATACAAAAATTAAAAATACAATATAAAAAAACAAAAATCCAAAAATCCAGAATCCAAAAATCCAAAAATCCAAAATCCAACAAATCCAAAAATCCAAAATCCAAAATCCAAACAATCAAAAATCCAAAATCCAACAATCCAAAAATCCAAAATACAAAAAATCCAAAAATCCAAAATACAAATCCAAAATCCAAAAAATCCCAAATCCAAAACTCCGAAAAGCCAAAATCCAAAATCCAAACAATCCAAAAAATCCAAAATCAAAAATACAAAAATCACAAATCCAAAATACAAAATACAAAAATCCAAAAATCCAAAATCTCAAAATCCAAATATCCAAAAAATCTCAAAATCCAAAAATCCAAAAATCCTGAAATCCAAAATCCCAAAATCCAAAAATCCAAAATACAAAAATCCGAAAATCCACAATACTAAATCCCAAATCCAAAAAATCCAAAATTCAAAAATCAAAAATCACAAAATCCAAAAATCCAAAATCCAAAAAATCCAAAAATCCAAAAATCCAAAATCCAAAAAATCCAAAAATCCGAAATACAAAAATCAAAAATCCAAAATGCAAAATCCAAAAATCCAAAAATCCAAAATCCAAAAATCCAAAAATCCAAAATGCAAACTACAAAAATCCAAAAGTCCAAAATCCAAAAATCCCAAAATCCCAAATCCAAAGAATCCAAATATTCAAAATACAAAATCCAAGATCCAAAAATCCAAAATCCAAAAATCCAAAAATTCCAAAATACAAAAAATTCAAAAATCCAAAATACAAAATACAAAAATCCAAAATACAAAATACAAAATACAAAAATCCAAGAATCCCAAAATCCAAATTTCAAAAATCAAAAATCCAAAATACAAAATCCAAAAATCCAAAAATCCAAAATCCAAATATAAAAAAAAGCCAAAATCCAAAAAATCCAAAAATCCAATCCAAAATCCAAAAATCCAAAATCCAAAATCCAAAAATCCAAAAATCCCAAATCCAAAACATCCAAAAATCCAAAATACAAAATCCCAAAACCAGAAAATCCAAAAAATCCAGAATCCAAAAATCCAAAAATCCAAAAATCCAAAATCCCAAAAATCCAAAATACAAAAATCAAAAATCAAAAGTCTAAAATACAAAATCCAAAAATCCAAAAATCCAAAATCTCAAAATCCAAATATCCAAAAAATCCAAAAATCCAAATTCCAAAATCCAAACATTCAAAAATCCAAAATCCAAAAAACCCAAATCCAAAAAATCAAAAAAATCCAAAATCCAAAATACAAAATCCAAAATCCAAAAAATCCAAAATCCAAAAATCCAAAATCCAAAAATTCAAAAATCCAAAATCCAAAATCCAAAAATCCAGTAATCCAAAAATCCAAAATCCAAAAATACAAAAATACAAAATACAAGAAATCCAAAAATCCAAAATACAAAATCCAAAATCCCAAAAATTTAAAAATCCAAAAATCCAAAATCCAAAAGATCCAAAAATCCAAAAATTCAAAATCCAAATCAAAAATCCAAAAATCCAAAATCCAAAGATCCAAAAATCCAAAATCCAAAAAATCCAAAAATCCCAAATCTAAAAAATATAAAAATCCAAAATCCCAGAATCCAAAAATCCAAAGTCCAAACAATCCAAAAATCCAAAGTACAAAATCCGAAATCCGAAAAATCCCAAATCCAAACATACAAAAATCCAAAATCCAAAAAATCAAAAAATACAAAATACAAAATACAAAAATCAAAAATCCAAAATACAAAATACAAAAATCCAAAATCAAACACATCCAAAAATCCAAATTACAAAATCCAAAAATCCAAAAATCCAAAATACAAAAATCCCAAAATCCAAAATACAAAAAATCAAAAAATCCAAAAACCAAAAACCAAAAACCAAAAAATCCAAAATCCAAAAATCCAAAAATCCAAAATCCCAAACATCAAAAATCCTCAATCCAAAATACAAAAATCAAAAATCAAAAATACAAAATAAAACAATCAAAAAATCCCAAATCCAAAAATCCATAATCCAAAAAATCCAAAAATCAAAAATACAAAATCCAAAAATTCAAAAATCCAAAACACAAAATCCAAATCCAAAATACAAAAAATCCAAAAATCCAAAGTACAAAATCCAAAATCCAAAAATCCAAAATCCAAAAATCCAAAATCCAAACAATCCAAAAATCCAAAATACAAAATACAAAAATCCAAAATCAAAAATACAAAATACAGAAATCAAAAAATCCAAAATCCAGAAATCCAAAAGTCCAAAATCAAAAACATCCAAAAATCCAAAATCCAAAAATCCAAAAATCCAAAATACAAAAATCCAAAAATCCAAAATACAGAAAGTCCAAAAATCCAAAATACAAAATCCCAAATCCAAAAAATACAAAATCCAAAAATACAAAAATCCAGAATCCAAAAAATCCATAATTCCAAAATACAAAATACAACAATCAAAAATCCAAAATACAAAATACTAAAATACAAAAAATCCAAAATCCAAAGATCCAAAAATTCAAAATCCAAAAAATCCAAAAATCGAAAATTCCAAATCCAAAATACAAAAATCAAAAAATCCAAAAATCCAAAATCCAAAAAATCCAAAAAGTCAACAATCCAATATCCAAAAATTCAAAAATCCAAAATCCAAAAAATCCAAAAATCCAAAATCAAAAAAATCCAAAAATCCAAAATACAAAATCCAAAATTCAAAAAATACAAAATCCGAATATCCAAAAATCCAAAATCCAAAAAATCTAAAAAAGCTTATATTCCTTAATGCAAAAAGCGAAAAGCCAAAATACAAAATCCAAAAATTCAAAAATCCAAAATCCAAAAGTCCAAAAATCCAAAATCCAAAAAATCCAAAAATCCAAAATCCAAAATCCAAAATCCAAAAAGTCCACAATCCAAAAATCCAAAAACCCAAAATCCAAAAAATCCAAAAAATCCAAAATCCAAAATACAGAATCCAAAATCCAAAAGCTACAAAATACAAAAAACCCGAAATCCAAAATCCAACAAATTCAAAAATCCCAAAATCCAAAATACAAAAATCGAAAATCCAAAATAAAAAATACAAAAATCCAAAAATCCAAAATCCAAAAATCCAAAATCCAAAATCCAACAAATCCAAATATCCCAAATCCAAAAAATCAAAAATTCAAAATACGAAAATCCAAAAATCAAAAATACAAAAAAACCAAAAATACAAAATCCAAAATCCAAAAAATACAAAATCCAAAAATCAAACAATTCAAAATCCAAAAAATCCAAAAATCTTAAATCCAAAATACAAAAATCAAAAATCCAAAATACAAAATACAAGAATCCAAAAATCTAGAATCCAAAAATCACAAAAATCCAACAAATCCAAAACCCAAAATCCAAAATCCAAAATTACAGAAATCCAAAATCCAAAAATCCAAAGATCCCAAATCCAAAAAATCCAAAATACAAAATCAAAAATTCCTAATACAAAAAATCCAAAATCCAAAAATCCAAAATCCAAAAAATACAAAAATACAAAATACAAAATAACAAAATACAAAAATCCAAATTCCAAAATCCAATATCCAAAATCCAAAAATCCAAAAATCCAAAATCCAAAATCCAAAAAATCCAAAAAAACCAAAATACAGAATCCAAAATCCAAAAAATACAAAATCCAAAAATTCCAAAAATCCAAAATCCAAAAAAACAAAAAATCCAAAAATCCAAAATCCAAACATCGAAAATCCCAAATACAAAATACAAAATACAAAAATCCAAAATCCAAAAATCCAAAAATCCAAAATCCCAAAAATCCTAAATCCCAAATTCAAAAATCCAAAAATCCAAAATCCAAAACATCCAAAAATCGTAAATACAAAATCCAAAATACAAAAAATACAAAATCCAAAAATACAAAAAACCATTCAAAAAATCCAAAAATCCTACATCCAAAATACAAAATCAAAAAAATCCAAAATTCAAAATACAAAAATACAAAAATCCAAAATCCAACAATCCAAAAATCCAGAATCCCAAAAATCCAAAAATCCAAAATCCAAAATCCAAAGATCCAAAAATCCAAAAATCCAAAAATCCAAAATCCAAAATCCAAAAAATCCAAAAATCCAAAATACAAAATCCAAAATCCAAAAAATACAAAATCCAAAAATACAAAAATCCAAAATCCAAAAAATACAAAAATCCAAAATACAAAATACAAAAATCAAAAATACAAAATACACAATACAAAGAGCCAAAAATCCCAAATCCAAAAATACAAAAATCCAAAATCCAAAAATTCCAAAAATCGAAAAATCCAAAATCCCAAAAGCCAAACATCCAAAATCCAAAAAATCCAAAAATCCAAAAATCCAAAACTCCAAAATCCAAAAAATCCAAAAACCCAAAATCCAAAAGCCAAAAATTCAAAAATCCAGAATCCAAAGATCCAAAAATCCAAAATCCAAAATGCAAAAATCCAAAATAAAGAATCCAAAATCCAAAAAAAATCCAAAAATACAAAAAGCCAAAATCAAAAAAATCCAAAAATCGAGAAAACCAAAATCCAAAATGCAAAAATCAAAAATCCAGGATAAAAAATCCACAAATCCAAAATCCAAAAATCAAACAATCCAAAATCCTAAAAATCCAAAAACCCAAAATCCAAAATCCAAAAATTCAAAAATACAAAATACAAAAATCCAAACATCCAAAATCCAAAAAGTCCAAACATCGAAAATACAAATTTCAAAATCCCAAAAAATCCATAATCCAAAAATCCAAAAATCCAAAATCCAAAAAATCCAAAAATCCAAAATACAAAATACAAAAATCAAAAATCAAAAAATCCAACAATTCGAAATACAAAATACAAAAAACAAAAGTCCAAAAGTCCAAAATCCAAAAATCCAAAAATCCAAAATCCAAAAAATCAAAATCCTAAAATCCAACATCCAAAATATCCAAAAATCCAAAAGTCCAAAATCCAAAAATCCAAAAATCCAAAATACAAAAAATCCAAACATCCAAAATACAAAATCCAAAATCCAAAAATCCAAGATCCAAAATCCAAACATCAAAAACCTAAAATACAAAATACAAAAAGCCAACAATCCAAAAATCCCAAAATCCAAAATCCAACAAATCCAAAAATCCAAAATCCAAAATCCAAAAATCCAAAATCCAAAAATCCAAAATCCAAAAAATCCAAAAATCCAAAATCCAAAATCCAAAATCCAAAAATCCAAAAATCGAAAATCCAA
>JAPIWU010219240.1:0-12868 GCA_037576205.1 Pyrocystis lunula | reverse complement strand
TCGTTCACCACCAACCCATACCACTGATCACCCTCTCTGTATAATTCAATCTGATCTACCAACTCAAACAAGCCTCCCGGATTACCCAGGTTCACAACCGAGGGAGTATTCGAAAGTGAACTACCAAAACTCAAACGCAGAAGATTCTTATTGTCACGTACCGTGACAAAACCATACCAGCTATCTCCTGACTTTCCAAATGAAGCACCACGCGGGGAGCCCCCTCCAGTACTCATAGAGCTTTCAACAGTGTATGAATCTGATAACCTCAAACCACAAAAATCCCACTGATAACCTGCCCCGCCATTCACACTGCTATTCAACAGCTCCAGGTTTTGCTGTAGACATACTGTATCACTCACGTTAATTGCAGCCGTAGGGCAGAGCGCCTCTTCTACCGTAAAACTATAAACCACAGAATCACTGCACCCCTGTGCTGTCAAAACTGATAAAGAAAGGTCCACCGACCCTGCCGGAAATGACCGCTCAAATGCCCATTGATCAGATGACTCTACTCCATTGATATACCACCTGTATTGAATGATACTGTCGGTCTCCAGGGTAAGATCAGACGAAGTAATACTGACAGGTATATTTTCAATAACATCCATGCTGTCAATAGAAACAAGGACACTATCCTGCACTTCAAATATCGTATCTATCACTGTGGTACAGCCATTGATATTCCGTACATATAGTTGTAGAGGATAGGAACCTTTTGCTCCATACTGATGGCTAACCATCAACCCGTCTGTACTCTCAAACCCATCCCCAAAGTCCCAGTGTACTGAATCAACTGACTCGGGAGAATCAACAACCCCCTCAAACAACGTAGCCTCGCCATAGCAGTTTTGGCTGTACCTGTAGGTCAATGATACCTCTATCACCTCGAATGGAATCTCCAGCTGGGTCGTGCAGCCAGGCACATAAGCCTGAACATACAACGTATCATTGCCCGAACTCATGAACTCATGCGAGTATTGATAGGTATGAACCGTATCCGATGGTAAACTCCATAACCACCAATTCCATTGCAAACCTCCAGACCCAAAGCCAGTCGTGTCTGTGCTGTTATCAAACAAAATCTCTGATGCCATACAGATCGGATCAGGAGCATTCACTACAGGAGCAGGTGGTGAATCGTAGATATGAATAGTTTGAGTTGAGGTGTTCTCACACCCATTCTCACTACCCACTCTCAATCGCACTTCGTATGCTCCGGAGGAAGGATATTGATAGCTCGTATCTAGGTCTCCTTCTCCAAAACTGCCTCCACCCAAATCCCACTCATAGCTCGATATAGAGACATCCTCTATGGAAGTAAATACATTGGTATTGGATATACACCTACTCTCATCTATACTAAACTCTACCGGTGGGGTCACTGCGCTCTTTACATATACAGAATCCACTGCATAAGCCACGTTGGATGATGCATCGGTCACCTTCAATGTAATGTAATGCCAGCCCGAAACTTCATAATTCACATTTAATGGTGTCTCCTCCTGTGAATACCGCTCCGACAATGAACAACTGTAACCATAGTTTAATCTCTTCAGCTGACCCGTAGAGTAATCCAGTATCATTCCCACACCAGAACCCTCCGGAAACTCCAGACTCGTGGGGCCCGTGATCCCAAGACTTACCGGTTCAATCGCAGGTGATGAAGACAAATCCCCTCCAAAATCCCCTCGCATAAAATCACTGGTCTGCCCTGCTCCAAAAAGACGCCAGTCAAATCCATCATGAACCAACGACAACTCAAATACATCCTCCACTGCATCCCTGAATGAAACAACCTCCGCTATCATTGGAACTGAATACAATGACTGACCAAAACTTAACCGGTAAACCTTGTCTACCGTAGCTCGTGAACCCACAAAACCATACCATGAATCACAGTCCTTGCCTATCTCCAAATCTATGATCTGATCCCCGGGTATCACTCCACTCTCCAGATAGGTGATCGAGCCTAAAGCGCTCGATATGCTGCTGCCAAAATTTAGCATCGCAACCGTACGACTCCCAAAATTGGTAACCCCTACTATGACATCACCATCATCTTCCCGGATAGCTATGCCACGTGGACGATTCAGAACCCCCCCAAAGTTCCCCAGGTTCTCGGCTGTGGGAGTTCCGGTCAAACTACTGCCAAAACTCAAACGAATCAGGTTGTTAGACCCCTGATCGTTCACCACCAACCCATACCACTGATCACCCTCTCTGTATAATTCAATCTGATCTACCAACTCAAACAAGCCTCCTGGATTACCCAGGTTCACAACCGAGGGAGTATTCGAAAGTGAACTACCAAAACTCAAGCGTAGAAGATTTTTGTTGTTCCTCACCGTGACAAAACCATACCAGTCACTACCAGACTGTACAAAGGCAGTCCCTCGGGGAGAACCACCACCGGTACTTATTGAATTCTCAGATACATAGCTTTTCGACAAATCCATCGCACAAAAATCCCAAAGGTTCTCCGTCCCTCCGGTACTCAGGTTTTGTAAAATAAGGTTCTGCTGAGCGCAAACGGTATCCTCCACAGCTATTATGGTCGTGGGGCATTGGGAAGACGCTTTTAAAAGAAATGCTATCAAAAAATAAAAAAGAAATACCTTTTTATTCATATACAAAGATCAAATATTTTCATTCCTTTTTTTTATTTCTTTCTTTATAAATGATCTTACTTCGTTCATACTTTGTATTTTGAAGATCAAAGCCCCTAAATTCAGGATTAACACCAAATGAATCAGAATAGTCATTTTAACATAGTCATAAAGCCAAAAAATAATAATTTCGGCCTGCGCATTTCTGAGGTTTGGTCATACAGAGATTTACTCAGAATGTTTATACGTCGTGATTTCATCACGTACTACAAACAGACAATTTTGGGGCCACTTTGGTTCTTCATACAACCAATCTTTACTACGATCATTTTCATGTTCGTATTTGGCAATTTGGCCGGCATCCCTACAGATGGAATACCAAAGCCGTTGTTTTACATGGCGGGTATCACCCTGTGGAACTACTTCTCAGATTGTCTTAACAAAACCTCCACCGTTTTTAAGGCCAATCAGCAGATTTTTAGTAAGGTCTACTTCCCAAGATTAATTACTCCGTTGTCTATAGTTATCTCCAGTTTAATAAAGCTTGGGGTTCAAATGATTCTGCTCTTTTTCCTTTGGGGATACTTCAAATACACAATGCCGCAATCTGTATCCCCAAATCTCACTATTTTCCTGGCTCCAATTTTGATTATTATGTTAGCTGCCCTTGGCTTGGGGTTGGGAATGATCATTTCCTCGTTGACCACTAAATATCGAGATCTTGTTTTTTTACTTCAATTTGGCATACAGCTACTAATGTACGCCACTCCAGTCATCTATCCACTCTCGGAGACACCCCCCAAGTACCGGTGGCTCATTGAGCTGAACCCTGTAACTCCCATTATTGAGACTTTTCGACATGGGCTTCTTGGGCAAGGTAATCTCAGTTGGTTGTCACTATTCTATAGTATAGGAATTATCATAATTTCACTTCTCTTTGGGGCTTATATATTTAATAAAACCGAGAAGACCTTTGTTGATACCGTTTAAAAGGTAGAATTTAAAGAAGTTATTGATTAAAGAACACCGAATTGAATCCAGACGAGCGTATAGGGCCCAGCCCCAATGAAGTCATCATCATCGAAAAGATCGCCAAACAATATCGGTTGGGTCAGATTGGTACCGGAACTCTCAGTCATGACATAAATCGTTGGTGGCACCAAATAAGAGGAAAAGCAGATCCTTATGCCAAAATAGGAGAAGAGAATGATCGCACGAAAAAAGGTATAAGTGCTTATGTATGGGCTCTCTCTGATATATCATTTCAAGTGAAACAAGGTGAAGTGGTAGGGATCATTGGAAAGAATGGAGCTGGAAAATCAACCCTCCTTAAAATCCTTTCAAGGGTCACGTCTCCTTCGAGCGGTATCATCAAAGCCAAAGGAAGGATAGCATCTCTACTGGAGGTGGGCACCGGGTTTCATCCAGAAATGACAGGTAAAGAAAACATTTACATGAATGGAACCATCATGGGAATGACCCGTCGTGAGATTGACTCGAAATTGGAAGAAATCGTAAGTTTCGCAGGGGTGGAGCGATATTTGGATACTCCTGTTAAACGCTACTCTTCCGGAATGAAGGTCCGGTTAGGTTTCGCTGTTGCGGCCCATTTAGATCCTGAGATCCTGGTAATTGATGAAGTTTTAGCCGTTGGTGATGCTGAATTTCAAAAAAAAGCCATTGGAAAAATCCAGGATATTAGTACAGAGATGGGAAGAACCATCCTTTTTGTTAGTCATAACATGGCCTCAGTACGAAACCTCTGTGACCGGGTAATTTTATTGGAGAATGGAAAGGTAGCCTATGACGGAGAGGTAGAAGGGGGTATCGACTTGTATTTGCACTCTTCTAATATTCAGGAGACTTTTGAGAAAACATGGTCAATGACAAACACCGGTGAAAATGAGGTGTTTGTAAAAAAAATATTCATTCACGATTACAACGGTATATTCATTGAAAATACCAGCGAAATAAAAATTGGTTTTCATTTATCCATCTTGAGGCAATGCTACAAGCTTTTTCTGGGTATCAAGATAGAAGACTCACAGGGTAACATACTCATCATGTCGTCTTCGGATGAATGTGAAATGAACGTTATTGAAGAATTAGGCATAGGCCAAAATCATGAGATCATTGTTAAAGTACCGGGGAAAATAATCAAGCCTGGAAAATACTATATCGGATTTGTTCTGAGGGAATCTGTCAGCAATACCATTTACCACAAAGAAGAACGTGTCATTTCGTTCAATGCCGACGACACAATAACTTATAAAGGCGTTAACAAAAGATACAGGTCTAAGGCAATGATCTCCCCAGAGGTTAAATTCGAGATTCATCATGGATAAAAAGGCTAAACCCACGATTGTTTTTCACATCGGGTATCCGAAAACCGGAACCACCTGGTTACAAACACATTTCTTACCATCCCTACCTGATACCAATTTTATAGGGATGGATATCACCAATAGTAAGAGAAAAAAGCCCGGTATAATTGAAAAAACTTTTAGCAAAAAAGGAGTAGTATGGCCTCCATACTACAAATACTTGCACCAAATTAGTTTGTTCGAAGATTCCGACTATTCACCTTCAAAATTTGTCAGAAAATTGAAAGAAGATGTTGATACTGAAAGAATAAACATCGTGACAAGTGAAGGCCTTATCAGGCCCTACTCATTCGAAAAAACGGCTTTTAGAATTTCAAAACTGGCAGAAACCTTCAAGATCAAAATACTAATATCTATCAGAAATCAGCAGGACATTGTTCTCTCACGATACTTTCACGATCATCATATATTTCAGCAAAAAAAATTTCCTAAGTATACTTTAAAGCAAGCGCTCTTCGAAAACCCATTTTCCTGCTATCATCCCACATGTAGCCATGGGTTTTACGAATGTCTCTGTGATAAGAAACAAATGAAGTCAATCACATTGGATCAATACGACTATTTTAGGCTAGCGAATATCTACGAGTCTTTGCTTGGTGAAGGGAGTGTCAGTTTTTTTGTCTACGAACACTTTGTGTCAGCACGATTCGATGAACTCTGCAACTTAAGCAATTCACTCACATCAAGCAGAAACGAGGATTTCGTACAATCGATCATTGGTGAAGAACCTAAAGGAGCCAGAGACCAGGAGTCAAAGAAAATGCTCATTGATTTCAATGGAGAAGAGCTCAACGAAATGCAAGCCTATATCTTATCGAGGTTCTCCTACTCCAACAAACTTCTTTCAGAAAAGTATAACCTTTCACTTAATGACAAAGGATATTTCTAACCCAAATCGAATATGAAAGATTCTTTCATAAACCAGGTACTGGAAGTTCACAGGTTAATCAAGTATGAGTATAACCGTGTATGCAAACGGTTTGGAAGCGAGACATTAATACATCAAACCACAGAAGGATTTCTCTCTGCCTATGCCCACTATTTTAAACTCAGCCCTCACCAAGTGGGCAATCAGTACCTCGAGTTCTTATCAGATTATTCAAAAGACCTCATTACTTTCAATCAAACAGGAAAATACCCTCATGAAATTGCCGGAATAAAAAATATACCAAGGACAAAGTATGATCTGGCATTGATACTTTCTATTCTTTGCTCTCCGATCAGGTACCAGATTATCAATTTATTGATCTCTCAAACCTCCAGTCTCACAAGGTCTGTTGCGGTGATAGGCATTGGGTCCGGGATAGACCTGGAAATGCTTCTCTTGTCGCTGAAATCTTCAAATATCATTGCCTACGATATTTCCTTAAGTGATTTTACGAAATTCCATTTTGAAAAGAAGGTGGAATTACAGGAGGCCGCATTTGAGAATGAGTCCTCCCTTAACTTTGGGGCCGTTGTGGCTATTGAGCTCCTTGAGCATCTACATAATCCCTACAAGCTCATCAAGGAAGTTGCTGATTCCTTGAGCCCTGGTGGTCATTTTATATTCACCACGGCCACCAATATGCCTCAATTTGACCATTTATATAACTTTACAAATGATGACGTCCTAGACAACTATCTGAAGGAGGTCGGACTCCGAATAACCTTCAAAGAAGAGCTATTTCATCATTACATGAAAGAGCAGGCACCCTCAAAAAACACCTTTTATGTTACCACAAAATTCTGAAGAATTTCATCAACTGTCCTATCAAAAGATATTGGAAGTCACCAATGAGCTCAAGAATAGGGTATATGATCAGGAAGTGAACATAAAAATTCTTGCCAACACTACAGTCAATCAATGCAAAGAGATATTTGAATATCAATTTCTAAGCGCCGGGATAAAACCTAACATACACCTCGGCAATTATGACAACATCGTTCAGGAAAGCGTCGGTATTTCACAAACCGACATTGTCATGATTTTTTGGGATGTCATGAACATGGTAGAAGGGCTGCAGTATAAAATAGAGTTGTACAATAGCGCTCAAATCGATGAGTTGCTTCGGAAAACCCGCTCAGAAATGGATCTGGTTTTTGAGTCGCTCAAAAACAGCCGAATGGTAGTTTTCAACCAATTCAATGTGTCTCCATTCACCTATAATTCGATTAAGAAAACCAAGCTTGAGGCATTCTGCCAATCCCTAAATGAATCCCTGGTTACCGGTGTTCCTTCTAATTTCATCCTGGTCAATATCGACAAAATCTATCTTCAGCATTCGGTGGAACGCTGCATTGATTACAGGTTTTTCAACAGCACAAAGGCCTTTTATAATGTCACATTTTTCAAAGAATATGCCTCTCTGGTGATGCCGGCGATTCTTTCAACTTTGGGAAGGACCAAAAAGGTGCTGGTGTTAGATTGTGACAACACCTTATGGAAAGGAGTCATTGGCGAGG
The DNA here is from genome assembly GCA_037576205.1 of Pyrocystis lunula. Lineage (NCBI taxonomy): Eukaryota > Dinophyceae > Gonyaulacales > Pyrocystaceae > Pyrocystis > Pyrocystis lunula. The sequence goes on along the minus strand of JAPIWU010219240.1, from coordinate 5,430 downwards.
ACGGCATAGAGGGTATTAACCTTTCAGCCTCCAGTCCTACAGGGAAAGTATTTCAGGAAATACAATCACTCGCCAAGGCTGCCAAAGAAGAAGGCGTGCTTTTAGCCATTTGTAGCAAAAATAACGCTGCCGACGTTATGGAAGTCTTCCATCATCCGGAAATGATCCTTACCCAAGAAGACATTATAATCAGTAAAATTAATTGGAAAGATAAGGCCAGCAACATCAGAAGCATTGCCGAAGAATTGAACGTCGGATTAGACAGTATCGTCTTCGTTGACGATGCTGATTATGAAATCAATTTAATCCAAACCAACTTGACCTCTGTACAGACCTTTCGTGTTCCGGATAAGATTTACAAATACCCGTTTAAGTTCCGAGAACTTCTAACCGCCTTCTATAGTGCATCCAAAACATCCGAAGACCTCCAACGCTCCAAACTTTATGAAGTGGAAAAACAAAGGTATTCTGAGAAAAATAAGCACCAGAATCTCGAGGATTACATACGCTCCTTAAACCTGCACGTAGAGCTGAGACTAAATGATCTGGAGAATTCCGAGCGGCTGACACAACTCACACAAAAAACCAATCAGTTTAATCTAACCACGAAAAGATATACCCTCAATGAGATGAACCAAATGATGAGGGATTCACAATTCGAGGTTTTTTCCATGTCAGCTAATGACAGGTTTGGTAACTACGGCATTATCGGATTAGCAATTACAAAAAGGCACAGCACTCATTCTGTAGAAATTGACTCCTTCTTATTAAGCTGCAGAGTCATTGGACGGGACCTTGAGAGGGTTTTGTTCAGTTCGATAGTAAGCTATTTCCCTGATCATGAAATAAAAGCCACTTACGTCAAAACACCCAAAAACAGTCAGGTAATTAGCTTCTTTGAAAATCAGGGAATGACATTAAGTGCCAACGAATCCAATGAACTTAAACGATACGTTCTATCTCCTGATTTCCATCCTCGTATTATAGATTACATTGAATGTACCCACCATTTCCAAAAACAAAATTCAAAATGAGCATTGAAGATATAGTTGATCAAGCCTGGAAAAAGAGTTTCATCCCCATACTCAGAAAGAAAAGTCTGGATCAACTGGTTGAAGCAGACAATGTTCTTTTTTCAAAAAAGCACAATGATTTCCTCAAAAGAAATTGGACCTCCATAACTCCGTATACTCTAATTGATCCATTCAGAATCGGTGTCCTTTTGGATCTGCTGGATCAAACACTGGATCTGGATGGGGACATAGTGGAATGCGGTGCATACAAAGGAGGAACGGGGTTACTTTTGGCGATGTTGCTTCGGGACCTTTCAATTCACAAAAAAATCCACCTATTTGATAGCTTCGAAGGTCTACCGGCTCCCCATCTTACTAAGGACATGGGATATAAAGTGGGAGAATTCAGAAGTGATTATGAACAACTCAAATCGCTAATAGATGACTTTGGTCTTAATGATTATATCACCATTCACAAAGGCTGGTTTAAGGACACAATTCCACAGTATACCTCCCGGCAAAATAAAATTTGCTTCCTCCATATAGACTGTGACCTTTACCAAAGCACCATCGATTCATTTGGCAACCTGATAGGCTATTTAGATCCCAAATCCATTGTGGTCTTTGATGATTTTAATGATGGAAGTGGCGGTGAAAGGCAGGCGGTTTTGGACATACTACGCGACAATAAAAAAGTCTTTCACCTGGGTCCTGCCCCACAGACGTACTATTTTTCTTCTCCAAGCCACCAAAATACCTCCCATAGAATTTCCGATGGAAATCTCACATTCGATTATTCTGCCATTGTCGAAAATAAGGGGTACCTTAATTGGTTATCGAAAGTCGGAAAAATTAACTTCGAGCAAATTTTAAAATCCTTTAAGTAAGTTATGGATCAAAAAATCAAGCAAGTAATGGCTGTAGCTTTAGAAACGGACATTGCATTAATATCAGAAAACTCTACATCCGAGAATGTGGCCAACTGGGATTCACTGCGACACATGAACCTCATTGTAGCCCTTGAAGAAGAGTTCTCCATTGAATTTGAAGAGGAAGAGTTTATTGACTTAATGTCATTCTCAAAAATAAAGGAAAGGATCAATAGTAAATTGTGAATGTCGTTTGGTAAAAAAATAATCGTTATTGGGGATAGTCACGTCCGAGCATTCTCTTATAGCAAGCATTTCATCCCCTTATTTATTGGCCCGGCAGTCTTCAATAACTTTTTGACCGATAAAAGTGCCACCCATATAAATTTCAAGGTAACTGAACTCCTATCCAGATTAAATCAAAAAAAAGCTACGGTTCTATTTCTTTTTTCCGGGGATGTTGAACACATCATTCGAAACAGTAAAGGGCAAAACCCAGAAGAAATTAACACCCTTGAAAGTGCTTCACGCAGATATGTATCGTTCATTTCTGATATCGCAGGTAAATTTCAAAATATTCAATTCCTGGTCAGTGCAGTATTACCTGGTTCCAGCAAGCTTTATAAGACCTATCAGGATCTCTACAACAACCACATAAGCGTCTTCTGCAAAGAAAAACGTATCCTTTTTATGGATATCAACCCTTCGATCACAGACAATTCCGGGTTACTCCGGTATCCTTATAAGGCTGATTTTGCACACATAAACTACAGAGTTCCTCCTCTTTACCTGAAAGAAGCCACGTCGCAAAAAATTCTACTCGAGGAAATAGGCTCTTATGTGAGTGATTATCAATGGAGGGATGTCATCAATATTGAAACCGAAAATGGTCCTTATAAAATATGGGGAGCCATTTCGAGAGATGAACTGATCATTCCGGAATATGAAAAGCTTCCACTACAGGATTTCCAAAACAGGTCTAAACCCTTCTCAGACCTTGTTTCACTCCTTGTAAACTTTAGTTTATCACAGCTGTATACTTCCAGCTTTACCATAGCAAACTGCGCAGAGGGCTTTTTGGCTTTCGTAGCTAATTCCAGCGCTCCTGAATCAAATATTAATGGGTTTGACCTTGATTCTGAACGAGTAATTAATGCCAACTGTCTCAAAGAACTTATTGGTACTACCAATCTTGTTTTTGAAAATGGCTACCACAATATCCACTTCAATGAAGCAGTAATAGATTTCGAACAGTGGCGATTTAAGGAGGAAATAAGGACAAAGATGCTCGAAACTTACTTGGAGCAATCATCATATCTCTTCTTGCTTAGCCAAAACATTAAGTCAGACCAAAGACTTCTGGAGAAAGTTGGCTATCAAAATATAGAAGTATTCCCCACCACTCAGCTGACCATTATATTAGCTTCAAACAAAGACATATCCCTGCCAATAAAAACACATAAGAGAAAACTGAAAAGAGCAGACAAAAACAATGGGCTCCTGAAAAGGATACTCCTTAAAATAGAAAAGGTCATAAAAGGTCAATAAAATCCGGAACAGCTCCACTGAATTTCTTACGCGCTCATTTTTACTTCCCGAGACTTAGTTCAGTTAACTTTATGTTACGAGTTATCTACCTTGTGATAGTCAACCAGAAATAATTCATGAAATTCGATCATGCCAAAATGTCCGAAATATTGTTAACCGTTGAGAAAAACTTCGACGTTAATCGCATCAATTATAAAGGTTGTCATCTCTGGCCAATGATACGGATACTAATGTATTTCCAGATGCTGAATTACAAGGATCCCGTACCCGTAACCAACAAGTCCACCACTAAAGCAAAAAGGAAATTAAAAAACTTCCTGAGAAGGCCTTTCAGGCTTTTGACTTTCTTTAAAGATTACGTTGTCTATGTTTTTTATCAGTTGGTGCACGTACTCACTAAGAAAGAAGAAAAAACATGCATTTTCATCACCCGTGAAGAGGATAGAAAATCTCTTTTCTCAGAAGAGCGTTTAAACCCATTTTATTTTAGCACACAAAAGCTATTCCCAAACACCAACATACATGAGTATTGCGCAGAGGACCTACTTGCAATAAAGCACCGCTTAATAAGCCCGTTCAGGATACGATCCATCACAAGAGATGCGCTGAATCAAAAAAAAGCCATCTCTGAAGTTTGTCAATATACCAATTCATTATTCCCTGATTTCACCTTCGGAGCTATCGCGTATGTTTGGTTTCTTTTTGAAATACTGATCTATCGGGAAATTTACCGGGTGATGTTCAAACGGAACAAAGTAAATACCGTATTTACCACCGTCTACTATAGCAGCTCCAGTATGGCAGCCGCATGGGCATGCAATGAAATGGGGATCGATGTAGTGGAAATACAGCACGGGCAACAGGGCAAAATCAGCCCCTTAAACAACGACTGGACGAAATTGCCTAAGGCTGGATATCTACTCATGCCCAAGTTCTTTTGGGTTTGGGGTAACCTCACGTTGAACAGAAAACGGGTTTTCAGAAACCATGAATTTCATCAGATTTTTGTTGGTGGAAACCCTAACTTGTCCATTTCCACCCGAAGTAATGTAAAATCAGGCACTCATAAACCTATTCATGTGCTCTTTGCTATGCAGCCCATACAGCATCCCCTCCCCCAATTTCTGCTGGATCTGATTAGCGAGCTCCATGAATCCGAAGTGATTTGGCATATCAGACTGCATCCTCGAATGATTGACAGGTTAACGGAAGTAGAAGAGTTATTTGCTAATAGCCCCAATGTAGAGATAAGAATTTCCACCCAAACTCCTCTCTATTTGTTGCTTCCACAAATCAACAAGGTTCTCACCCTTTGGTCCACAGTTGTTTACGAAGCCTGTTTCTTTCATATTCCGGCCTGTATCCTTTCGGCAAATGGAAAGAATTTAATGAAAGATCATATTGACTCAGGTCTTCTCCACTATGCCGGGAACCGGGAATCCCTGCGGTCATTCATTCTTTCCCAAAGTAGTAAAAGCTTCCCTGATCTCAAGGACTTTATAGAAACTGATCATGCTCAGATCAAGCAGAATATAGAAAAAGCATTACCTCAGCTCGAATACAAGGAACCCCTAGACCAATTTGGGCAATGAGAATAGTTCATTTCAACACGAATGGTTTTGGCGGAGCATTTGAAGGTTCCTACAGACTGCATCTTGCCTTGCTCAATGGAGGGCTAGATTCTAACTATGTTGTTTTAAACCAAAAAAAAAATGGACCCCGGTTAAAAAAGGTTTTTTTGTTTTAAGAGATCCCTTAAAAAACCTGAAAGAGGTCTGTGCAAAAGGGTTTTTTTAGAGAGATCTCTGAAAAAAACCGAAAGAGGTCTGTACAAAAGGGTTTTTTTAGGAGATCTCTTAAAAAACCCGCAAGAGGTCTGTACAAAAGGGCTTTTTTAGGAGATCTCTTAAAAGACCCGAAAGAGGTCTGTACAAAAGGGCTTTTTAGGAGATCTCTTAAAAAAAACCGAAATAGGTCTGTACAAAAGGTTTTTTTTTAGG
>JAPIWU010218133.1:0-12873 GCA_037576205.1 Pyrocystis lunula | reverse complement strand
CCCAAAATCCCGAAATACAAAAATCCAAAATCCAAAAATCAAAAAGCCCAAAATACAAAATCCAAAAAAAATCCAAAATCCAAAAATCCAAAATCCAAAATCTAAAATACAACAACCCAAAAATCCAAAATCAAAAATCCAAAAATCCAAAATCCAAAAATCCAGAAATCCAAAAATACAAAAATACAAAATCCAAAAATCCAAAAATAAAACATCAAAAATCCAAAAATCCAAAAATACAAAAATACAACAATACAAAATCCAAAAATCCAAAAATCCAAAATCCAAAAATCAAAAAATCCAAAATACAAAATCCAAAAATCAAAAAATCCAAAAATCCCAAAATCCAAAATCCAAAATCCAAAATCCAAAAATCGAAAAATCAAAAATCCAAAATCCAAAAATCCAAAATCCAAAAATCACAAAATCACAAAATCAAAAGTCAAAACAAAATACAAAATCCAAAAACAAAAAATCCAAAATCCCAAAATGCAAAAAATCCAAAAACCTAACAATTCAACAAATCAAAAAATCAAAAAAATCCAAAAACACAAAAATCAAAAAATCAAAAAATCCCAAAATCCCAAAATCCAAAAACCCAAAAATCCAAATCCAAAAGTCCAAAAATCCAAAAACCCAAAAATGAAAAATCCAAAATACAAAAATACAAAAATACAAAAATCCAAAAATACAAAATCGAAAAATCCAAAAATCCAAAAATTCAAAATCCAAAAATCCAAAATTCCAAATCCAAAAATCCAAAAATCCAAAAACCCAAGAAACCAAAAATCAAAAAATCAAAAAATCAAGAATTAAACAAATCAAAAAATCAAAAAATAAAAAAATACAAAATCCGAAATTCCAAAATACAAAATACAAAATCCAAAAATCCAAAATCCAAAATGAAAAAGTCCAAAAATCAAAATTTCAAAAAGCTTGAAATCCTAAAATCCTAAAATCTCAAATCCAAAATCCAAAAATCCAAAAACCCAAAAGTCCAAAAATCCGAAAATCCAAAAATCCAAAATCCAAAAATCCAAAAACCCAAGAATCCAAAATCCAAAAATCTAAAAATTTACAAATCCCAAATCCAAAAATCCAGTATCCAAAAATACAAAAATCCAAAAATCAAAAATTCAAAATCCAGAATCCAAAAATCCCAAAATCCAAAATTCCCAAATCCCAAAATCCAAAAACCCACATCTAAAAAACCAAAAATCTAAAAATCCAAATCCAAAAATCTAAAAATCCAAAATCCCAAAATCCAAAAATCTAAAAATTCAAACGCCAAAAATCCAAAATACGAAATCCAAAAATCCAAAAGCCAGAATCCAAAAATCCAAAAATCCAATATCCAGAATCCACAAATCCAAACATCCAAGAATCCAAAATCCAAAAATCAAAAAATCCATGAATCAAGAATCCAAAAATCAAAAAATCAAAAAATCAAAAAATCAAAAAAACAAAAAATACAAAAATACAATCCAAAAATCCCAAAATCAAAAAAACCAAAAAATCCAAAAATCCAAAAATCCAAAAATACAAAATCAATAAATTCAAAATACAAAATCAAAAAATCCAAAATCCAAAATCCAAAAATCCAAAATACAAAAATCAAAAATCCAAAAGTCCAAAAGTCCAAAAACCCAAGAATCCAAAAATCCAAAAATCAAAAATCCAAAAATCAAAAAATAAAAAAATCCAAAATCAAAAAAATAAAAAACGCAAAAATCCAAAAATCCAAAAAATCAAAAAATTCAAAATCCAAAAATCCAAAAATCCAAAAATCCAAAACCCAAGAATCCAAAAATCAAAAAATCCAAAAATCCAAACATCAAAAAATCCAAAAATCAAAACATAAAAAATCAAAAAACCCCAAAATTCAAAATCCCAAAATCAAAAATACAAAATCCAGAAATCCAAAATCCAGAGTCCAAAAATCAAAAAATCCAAAAAACGAAAATCCAGAATCCAAAATTCCAAAAAAACAAAAATCCAAAATCCAAAAATCCAAAAATCCAGAAATCAAAAAATCAATAAATCAAAACATCAGAAAACAAAATCAAAAAATTAAAAAATCAAAGAACCCAAGAATCCAACAATCCAAAAGTCCAAAAATCCAAAATCCAAAAACCAAAATCCAAAAATCCATAATCCAGAGTCCAAAAATCCAACAATTCCAAAATCCAAAAATCTAAAATCCAGAATCCAAAAATCCCAAAATCCAGAAATCCAAAATCCAAAAATCCAAAAAACCCAAATCCCAAATCCAAATATCCAAAAACCCAAAAATCCTAAAATCCAAAAATCCAAAAATCCAAAAATTCAAAATCCAAAAATCCTAAAATCCTAAAATCTTAAAATCCAAACATCCAAAAATCCTAAAATCCTAAAATCCTAAAATCCTAAACTCTTAAAATCCTAAATCCTAAAATCCTAAAATCCTAAAATCCTAAAATCCTAAAATCCTAAAATCACAAAATCCAAAAATCCTTAAAATCAAAAAACCCAAAAATCCAAAAATCCAAAATTCCAAAATTCCAAAAATCCAAGAATCCAAAAATCCAAAAATCCAAAAACACAAAAATCCAAAAATCCAAAAATCCAAAAATTCAAAATCCAAAAATCAAAAATACAAAATCCAAAAATCCAAAATCCAGAATCCAAAAATCAAAAAATCCAAAAATCCAAAATCCAGAATCAAGAAATCCAAAAAGCAAAAAATTCAAAATCCAAAAATCCAAAAATCCAAAAAGCAAAAAAAACAAAAAACCCAAAATCAAACAATCAAAAAATCCAAAAATCAAAAAATCAATCAAAAAATCACAAAATCCAAAAATCCAAAAATCCAAAAACCCACAAATCCTAAAATCCAAAAATCCCAAAATTCCAAATCCAAAAATCAAAAATACAAAATCCAAACAATCCAAAATCCAGAATCCAAAAAACCAAAAATCCAAAAATCCCAAAATCCAAAAATCAAAAAATCCAAATTCCAAAAATCCAAAAATCCAATAATCTTAAAATCCAAAATCTTAAATTCAAAAATCTAAAAACCCCAAAATCCAAAAATTTAAAAATCCAAAAATCCCAAAATCCAAAAATCCTAAAATCATAAAATCTAAAATCTTTAAATTCCTAAAATCCAAAAATCCAAAAATTCAAAAATCCAAAAATCTAAAAAACAAAATCCAAAAATCCAAAATCCCAAATCCCAAAATCCCAAATCCAAAAAACCAAAAATCCAAAATCCAAAAATCCAAAAACCCAAAAATCCAAGAATCCCAAAGTCCAAAAATCCGAAAATACAAAAATCAAAAAATCCTAAAGTCCAAAAATCAAAAAATACAAAAATCCAAAAATCCAAAAATCCAAATCCAAAAAACCCGAAAATTAAAATATCAAAAAATCCAAAAATCCAAAATCCAAAATCCAAAAATCCAAAAATCCAAAAATCCAAAAATCAAAAAATCCAGAAATAAAAAAATCCAAATTCAAAATCCCAAAATCCCAAAATCCAAAAATCCAAAAATCCAAAAATTTAAAAATCCAAAAAGCCAAAAATCCAAAAATCAAAATCAAAAAATCCAAACATCCAAAAATCAAAAAATCCAAAATCAAAAAATCAAAAAAACAAACAAACAATACACAAATCCAAAAACACAACAATCCAAAAATCCAAAAATCCACAAACCCCAAAATCATAAAATCCAAAAATCCAAAAATCAAAAAATCCCAATCCAAAATCCAAAAATCCAGAATACAAAATCATCAAAAATCTAAATTCTAAAATCCAAAAATCCAGAATCCAAACATCCAAAAGTCCAAAATCTCAAAATCCAAAAATCCTAAAATCCAAAAATACAAAAATACAAAAATACAAAAATACAAAAATCCAAAAATCCAAAAATTCAAAAAAACAAATCCAAAATCCAAAAATCCAAGTTACAAAATCAAAAAATTCAAAATCCATTATCGAAAAATCAAAAATCCAAACATCCAAAAATCCACCAACAATCCAAAAATCCAAAAAGCCAAAGATCCAAAAATCTAAAATTCCAAAGTACAAAAATCTTAAATACAAAATCCCAAAATCCAAAGAACCAAGAATCCCAAAATCCAAAAATCCCAAAATCCAAAAATCAAAAATCCAAAAATCCCAAAACCCCAAAATCCCAACATCCAAAAATCCAAGAATGCAAAAATCCAAAAATTCAAAATCCAAAAATCCATAATCCCAAAATCCAAAAATCCAAAATCCAGAATCCAAAAACCAAAAAATAAAAAAATCCAAAAATACAAAATCCAGAATCCAAAAATCAAAAAAATCCCAAAATCCAAAAATCCAAAAATCCAAAATAATCCAACAGTCCAAGAATCCAAAAACCACAAAATCCAAAAATCAAAAAATCAGAAAACCCAAGAATCCAAACATGAAAAAATCTAAAAATTCAAAGGCCCAAAAATCAAAAAATCCAGGAATACAAAAATCCAAAATCCAAAAATCCAAAATACAAAATCCAAAAATTAAAAATCCATAATCCAAAAATCAAAAAATCCAAAAATCCAAAAATCCAAAATCCAGATTCCAAAAATTTAAAAATCCAAAAATCCAAAATCCCAAAATCCTAAAATCCTAAAATCTTAAAATCCCAAATCCAAAATACAAAATACAAAACCCCAAAATCCAGAAATCCAAAATCCAAAATCCAAACATCCAAAAATCCAAAATCCCAAGACCCAAAATCCAAAACCCAAGAATCCAAAAATCCGAAAATCCAGAAATCCAAAAATCCAAAAATCCAAAAATCCAAAAATCCGAAAATCCAACAATCCAAAAATCAAAATATCCGAGAATCCAAAAATCCAAAAATCCAAAAATCCAAAAATCCAAAAATCCAAAATCCAAAAATCCAAAAACCCAAGAATCCAAAAATCAGAAAAATCAAAAAATCAGAAAGTCAAAAAATCAAAAAATCAAAAAATCCCAAGATCCAGAGATCCAAAAATCCAGAAATCCAAAAATTCAAAAATTCAAAATCCAAAATCCAAAGTACCAAATCCAAAAATCCAAAAACCCAAGAATCCAAAAATCCAAAAATCCAGAAATCCAAAAATCCAAAAATCCAGAAATCCAAAAATCCAACAATCCAACAATCCAACAATCCAAAAATCCAAAATTTCAAAATCCAAAGTCCCAAAAATCAAAAAATCAAAAAATCCAAAAATCAAGAAATTCAAAAATACAAAAATCCAAAATCAAAAAATCCAAGAATCCCAAAATCCAAAAATCCAAAAGCCCAAAATCCTAAAATCCAAAATCCTAAAATCAAAACATCCAAAATCCAAACATCCAAAAACCCAAGAATCCAACAATCCAAAAATTCAAAAAATCCAAAAATCCAAAATTTCAAAATCCAAAGTCCCAAAAATCAAAAAATCAAAGAATCCAAAAATCAAAAAATCCAACAATATTTAATCCAAAATCAAAAAATCCAAGAATCCAAAAACCCAAAAATCCCAAATCCCAAAATCCTAAAATCCCAAATCCTAAAATCAAAAAATCCAAAATCCAAACATCCAAAAACCCAAGAATCCAACAATCCAAAAATCCGAAAATCCAACAATCCAAAAATCCAAAAATCCAAAAATCCAAAAATAAAAAAATCCAAAATCCAGAACCCAGAAATCCAAAAATCAAAAAATCAAAAAATCAAAAAAATCAAAAAACAAGAATCAAAAAATCAAAAAATACAAATCCAAAATCCAAAAATCCAAAAATCCAAAATCCAGAATCCAGAATCAAAAAATTCCAAAATCCAAAAATCCAAAATCAAAAAAATCCAAACGTCCAAAATCAAAAAATCCAAAAATCCAAAAATCCAAAAATCCAAGAATCCAAAAATCAAAAAAACCAAAATCCCAAAATCCAAAAATCCAAAATCCTAAAATCAAAAAATCCAAAATCCAAAAATCCAAAAACCCAAGAAACCAACAATCCAAACATCCAAAAATCCGAAAATCCAAAAATCCAAAATCGAAAAAATCCAAAAATCCAAAATCCAGAAACCAGAAATCCACAAATCCAAAATCCAAAAATCCAAAAATCCAAAAATCAAAGAATCCCAAAATCGAAAAATCTTAAAATCCCAAAGCCAAAAACTCAAAAACCAAAAAACCCAAAAACCCAAAAATCCAAAAATCCAAAAAGCCAAAAATCCAAAAATCCGAAAATCCAAAAATCCAAAAGCCAAAAATCGTAAAATTCTAAAATCTCTAAATCCCAAATCCAAAGATCAAAAAATCAAAAAAACCAAAAAATCAAAGAATCCAAGAATCCAAAAATCCGAAAATCAAAAAAATTGAAAAATCCAAAAATAATCCCAAAATCCAAAAACCCAAGAATCCAAAAATACAAAAATCCAAAAATCCAAAAATCCCAAAATCCAAAAACTCAAAATCCCAAAATCCAAAATACAAAATCCAAAAATCCGAAATCCAAAAATCCAAAAATCCAAAAACCCAAGAATCCCAAAATCCAAAAACCCAAGAATCCAGAAATCCAAAAGTCCAAAAATCCAAAATCAAAGAACAAAATCCAAACATCCAAACATCCAAAGTCCAGAAATCCAAAAATTCAAAAACCCAAGAATCCAAAAATCCAAAAATCAAAAAATCAGAAAATCAAAAAATCCAAAATACAAAAATCCAAAAATCAAAAAATCCAAAAATCCAAAATCCAAAAATCCAAAAATCAAAAATCAAAAAATCAACAAATCCGGATTCCAAAAATCCCAAAATCCAAAATCCAAAAATCAATTATCCAAAAGCCAAAAATCCAAAATCCAAAATCCAAAAATCCAAAATCCAAAAGTCCAAAATCCAAAAATCCAAAAACCCGAGAATCCAAACATCCACAAACCCAAGAATCCAAAAATCCAAAATACAAAAAGCCAAAATCCAAAAATCCAAAAATCCAAGAACCCAAGAATCCAAAAATCCAACAACCCAAGAATCCAAACATCCAAAAATCCAAAATCCAAAAATCCAAAATCCCAAAATCAAAAAAAACCAAAATACAAAAATCCAAAAAACCAAGAACCTAAGATCCAACAATCCAAAAATACCAAAATCCAACAATCCATAAATCCATAAATCCATAAATCCATAAATCCTTAAATCCTTAAATCCTTAAATCCTTAAATCCAAATATCAAAAAATTAATAATCCAAAATTCCAAAATACAAAATCCAAAAATCAAAAATCCAGATTCCAACAATCCAAAAATCCCAAAATTTTAAAATCCAAAATCCAAAAATCCAAAAATCCAAAAATCCAAAATCCCAAAATCCAAAAATCCAAAATCCTAAAATCCCAAATCCAAAATCCAATAATCCAAAAACCCAAAAATACAAAAATACAAATACAAAAATACAAAAATACAAATACAAAAATACAAAATACAAACATCCAAAATACAAAATCCAAACATCAAATACAAAATCCAAAAATCCAAAATCCAGAATCCAAAAATCCAAAAGTCAAAAAATCAAAAAATCAAAATACAAACATCCAAAATTCAAAAAATTCTAAAAATCCAGAATCCCAACATCCAAAAATCCAAAAATCCAAAAATTCCAAATCCAAAAATCCAAAAATCAAAAAAATCAAAAAATCAAAAATTACGAAAATCCAAATCCAAAAATCCAAAAATCCAAAAATACAAAAATACAAAAATCCAAAAATCCAACAATCCAAAATCCAAAAATCCCAGAATTCAAAATTCAAAAGTCCAAAAGCCAGAATCCAGAAATCCAAAATCCAGAATCCAAAAATCCAAAGATCCAAAATTCAAAAAATTCAAAATCCAGAATCCAAAAATCTAAAAATCTAAAAATCCTGAATCCAAAAATCCAAAAATCCAAAAATCCAAAAATCAAAAAAAAACAAAATCCAGAATCCAAAAATCCAAAAATCCAAAATCCAAAATCCAAAAATCTTAAAATCCTAAAATCCCAAATCCAAAATCCAAAAACCCAAAAATCCAAACATCCCAAAATCCAAAAATCCAATAATCAAAAAATCAAAAAATCCAAAAATCCAAGAATCAAAAAATCTAAAAATCAAAAAGTCAAAATCAAAAAATTAAAAAATCAAAAAATTCAAAATTCCAAAATCCAAAATACAAAATCCCAAAATCCAAAATCCAAAATCCAAAAATCCAAAATCCAATAATCCAAAAATCCAAAATACAAAAATACAAAGATCCAAAATCCCAAGAATCCAAAAATCCCAAAATCCCAAAATCCTAAAATCCTAAAATTCCTAAAATCCAAAAATCCCAAAATCACAAAATCAAAAAATCAAACAATCAGAAAATCAAAAAGTCAAAAAATCCAGAATCCCAAAATCCAAAAATCAAAAAAATCCAAAAATCCAAAAATCCAAAATCCCAAATCCAAAAATCCAAAAATCCAAAAATCCAAAAATCCAAAAATCCAAAAATCCAGAAAACCAAAATCCAAAAATCCAAAAATTCAAAATCCAGAAATCCAAAAATCCAAAAATCCAAAAATCCAAAATCCCAAAACCCAGAAATCAAAAAATCTAAAAATTCAAGCCCAAAAATCAAAAATTCAAAATACAAAAATCAAAAAAACTTAAAATCCCAAAATCCAAAAATCCAAAAATCAAGAAATCCAAAAATTCACAAGCCACAAATCCAAAATCCAAAATCCAAAAATCCAGAATCCAAAATCCAAAAATCCAAATATTCAAAAATACAAAATTCCAGACATCCAGAAATTCAAAATACAAAAATCCAAAATACAAAATCCAAAATACAAAATCCAGAATCCAACAATCCGAGGATCCAAAAATCAGAAAATCCAAAAATCAGAAAATCCAAAAATCAGAAAATCCAAAAATCCAAAAATCCAAAAATCCAAAAATCCAAAAATCCAAATTCCAAAAATCAAAAAATCCCAGAATCAAACAAAGCCCAAATCCAGAATCCCAAAATCCAAAAACCAAAACATTCAAAAATCCAAAAATCCAAAAATCCAAAAAACCAGAAATCCCAAAGTCCAAAAAACCAAAAAATCCAAAAGTCCAAAAACCAAGATTCCAAAAATCGGAAAATCCAAAAATCCATAAATCCAAATTCAAAAACCAAAAATCCAAAAATCCAAAAACCCAAAAATCCAAAAATCCAAAAATCAAAAAATTTAAAAATCTAAAAATCCAGAAATCAAAAAATGCAAAAATTCCAAAAATCCAAAAATCCAAAATTCCAAAATTCCAAAATTCCAGAATCCAAAAATCCAAAAATCCAAAAATCCAAAAATCCAAAAATCCAAATATCCCAAATCCAAAAACCCTAAAATCCCAAAATAAACAAATCCAAAAATCAAAAAATCAAAAGATCCCAAAATCCGAAAATCCAAGAATCCCAAAATCCAAGAATCCAAAATCCCAAAATCTCAAAATCTTAAAATCCGAAAAACCCAAATCCAAAAATCCAAAAACCCAAAAATCCAAAAATCCAAAAATCCAAAAATCTAAAAATCCAGAATCCCAAAATCCAAAAAGCCCAAAATCCCTAATCCAGAAATCCTAAAATCCAAGAACAGAAAAATCCAAAAATCCAAAATACAGAATCCAAAAATCCAAAATCCAAAATCCAAAATCCAAATATCCAAAATCCAGAAATCGAAGAATCCAAAAATCCAAATATCCAAATATCCAAAAATCCAAAATCCAAAAATCAAAAAAACCGAAGAATCCAAGAATCCAAAAATACTAAAATCCTAAAATCCTAAAATCCTAAAATCCTAAAATCCTAAAATCTTAAAATCCTAAAATCAAAAAAATCCTAAAGTCCAAAAATCCAAAGATCAAAAAATCAAAAAAACCAAAAATCCAAAAATCCAAAAATCAAAAAGCCTAGAATCCGAAAATCCTAAAATCCAAAAATCTTAAAATCCCAAATCCAGAAATCCAAAAATCCAAAAACCAAAAAATCCTAAAATCCTAAAATCCTAAAATCGTAAAATCCTAAAATCCTAAAATCTTAAAATCCTAAAATCTTAAAATCCTATTATCATAAAATCCAAAAATCAAAAAATCCAAAAATCCAAACATCCAAACATCCAAACATCCAAAAATCAAAACAAAATACAAAAATACAATATTCAAAATTCAAAAATCCAATGTCCAACAACCAAAAATCCAAAATCCCAAAATCCAAAAATCCAAAATCCAACAATCCAAAAACCTAAATCCCAAGAATACAAACATCCAAAAATCAAAAAATCAAAAAATCAAAAAATCCAAAAATACAAATCCAAAAATCCAAACATCCAAACATCCAAATCCAAAAATCAAAAATCCAAAAATCCAAAAATCCTTAATCCAGAATCCAAAACTCCAAGAGCCCAAAAATCCAAAAATCCAAAAATCAAAAAATCCAAAAACCCAACAATCCAACAATCCAACAATCCAACAATCCAACAATCCCAAAATCTAAAATAAAAAATTAAATAATCAAAAATACAAGATCCAACGATAAAAAATCCATAATCCAAAAATCCAAACATACAAAAATACAAATCTAAAATCCAGAATCCAAAAATCTAAAAATCCAAAATTCAAAAATCCGAAAATCCAAAAATACAGAAATGCAAAATACAAAAACCCAAAAATCCAAAAATCCAAAAATCCAAAAATCCAAACATTCAAAAATTCCAAATCCAAAAAATCAAAATACACATTCCAAACATCCAAAATCCAGAATCCAAAAATCCAGAAATCCAAAAATCCAAACATCCAAAATACACAAATCCCAAAATTTAAAAATCCAAAAATCCAAAAATCAAAAAATCCAAAAACCCAAAAATCCACACATCCAAAAATCCAAAATCCAAAATCCAAAACGCCAAAATCCAAAAATCCAAAAATCCAAAAATCCAAAAATCCAAAACCCAAGAATCCAAAAATCAAAAAATTCCAAAATCCAAAAATCCAAAAATCTAAAAATCCAAAAATCCACGCATCCAAAAATCCAAAAATCCCAAAATCCAGAATCCAAAAATCCAAAAAACCCAAAATCCAAAATCCAAAAATACAAAATACAAAAGCCAAAAATCCAAAATTCAAAATCCAAAAATCCAAGAATCCAACAATCCAAAATCCAGAATCCCAAAATCCAAAAATCTAAAAACCCAAAATCCAAAAATCCAACAATCCAAAAATCCAATATCCAAAAATCCAAAAATCCTAAAATCTTAAAATCCCAATTCCAAAATCCAAAAATCCAGAAATCCCAAAATCCCAAAATCCAAAATCCCAAAATCCAAAAATTTAAGAATCCAAAAATCCAAAAATCCAAAAATCCAAAAATCCACAAATCCCAAAATCCCAAAATCCAGAATCCAAAAATCCAAAAATCCAAAATCCAGAATCCAAAAATCCAAAAATCCAGAATCCAAAAATCCAAAATTCCACAAATCTAAAAATCCAAAAATCCCAAAATCCAAAAATCCCAGAAACCAAAAATCCAAAAATCCAAAAATCCAAAAATCCAAAAATCCAAAAATCCAAAATACAAAATACAAAAATCCAAAAATCCAAAAATTCAAATTCCAAAAATCAAAAATACAAAATCCAAAAATCCAAAATCCAGAATCCAGAAATCCCAAAATCATAAAATCCAAAATCCAGAATCCAAAAATCAAAAAATACAAAAATCCAAAATCCAAAAATCCCAAAATCCCAAAATCCAAGATTCAAAAATCTTAAAATCCTAAACTCCTAAAGTCCCAAATCCCAAAATCCACAAATCAAAAATCCAAAAATCCAAAAATCCAAAAACCAAAGAATCCAAACATCCAAAAATCCAAACATCCAAACATTCAAGAATCCAACAATCCAAAAATCCGAAAACCCAAACATCAACAAATCAAAAAAATCAAAAAATCAAAAAATCAAAAATCCAAAAAGCCAAAAGTCCCAAATTCCTGAAATCTTAAAATCCCAAATCCAAAAGCCCAAAAATCCCAAAATCTTAAAATATTGAAATCATAAAATCCCAAATCCAAAAACCCAAAAACACCAAAATCTTAAAATCCCAAAATCCAAAAATCCAAAAATCCAAAAATCCAAATCAAAAAATCAACAAATCCAAAATTCCAAAAATCCAAAAATCCATTATCCAAAAACCCGAAAAATCAAAAATCCCAAAATCCCAAATCCAAACATCCCAAAATCCAAAAACCTAAAAATCAAAAAATCCAAAAATACAAATTCAAAAATCAAAAAATCCAAAAATCCAAAAATCCAAAAATCCAAAAATCCAAAAATCCAAAAATCCAAAATCCTAAAATCCTAAATTCTTAAAATCCTAAAATACCAAATCCAAAAATCCAAAAAATCTAAAAATCCAAAAAACCAAAAATCCAAAAATCCAAAAATCCAAAGATCCAAAAATCCCAAAATCCAAAAATCCAAAAGTCCAAAAGTCCAAAAATCCAAAAATACAAAAATACAAAAATACAAAAATACAAAGATCCAAAAACCCAAAAGCCAAAATACAAAATCCAAAAATCCAAAATCCAAATCTAAAAATTTAAAATCCAAAATCCCAAAATCCAAAAATCCAACAATCCAAAAATCTAAAATCCAAAATCCAAAAATCCAAAATCCTAAAATCCAAAAATCCCAAATCCAAAAATCCCAAAACTCAAGAATCCAAAAATCCAAAATCCAAAAATCCAAAAATCCAAAAATACAACAACCCAAAAATCACAAAATCCAAAAATCCAAAAATCCAAAAACCCACAAATCCTAAAATCCAAAAATCCCAAAATTCCAAAT
>JAPIWU010215922.1:0-12928 GCA_037576205.1 Pyrocystis lunula | reverse complement strand
ATCCAAAAATCCAAAATCCAAAAATCCAAAATCCAAAAATCCAAAATCCAAAAATCCAAAATCCAAAAATCAAAAATACAAATATCCAACAATCCCAAATCCCAAATCCAAAAATACAAAAATACAAAATCCAAAATCCAAAAATCCAAACATCCAAAAATCCAGAAATCCAAAAATCCCAAGATCCAAATCCAAAATCCAACATCCAAAAATCCAAAATCCAAACATTCAAAAATACAAAAATCACAAATACAAAATCCAAAAATCAAAAATACAAATATCCAAAAACAAAAATCCAAAATACAATAATCCAAAAACAAAAATCCAAAATCCAAAATCCAACATCCAAAAATCCAAAATCCAAAAATCCCAAATCCAAAAATCCCAAATCCCAAATCCAAAAATCAAAAATCCAAAAATCCAAAATCCAATTTTCCAAATACAAAAATCCAAAAATCCAAACATCCAAAAATCCCAAAATCCCAAAATCCCAAGATCCAAAAATCCAAAATCCAACATCCAAATATCCAAAATCCCAAAATCCAAAAATCCAAAAATCCCAAATCCAAAATCCAAAAATCAAAGACAAATATCCACAAATCCAAAATCGAATTTTCCAAAAATCCCAAATCCAAAAATACAAAGATCCATAATCCAAAAATCCAAACATCCAAACATCCAAAAATCCAAAGATCCAAAAATCCAAAATCCAACATCCAAAAATCCAAAATCCAAACATCCAAAAATACAAAAATCCTTTTGTCCAAAATCCAAACATTAAAAATCCAACAATCCAACAATCCAAAATCCAATTATCCAAAAACACAAATCCCAAAATCCAAAATCCAAACATCCCAAATCCAAAAATCCGAAATCCAAAATCCAAAAATCCCAAATCCCAAATCCAAAAATCAAAAATACAAATATCCAAAAATCCACAATCCAATAACTCAAAAATACAAAAATCCAAAATTCCGAAAATCCAAACATCCAAAACCCAAAAATCCAAAAATCCCAAGATCCAAAAATCCAAAATCCAACATCCAAAAATCCAATATCCAAACATCCAAAATCCAAAAATCCCAAATCTAAAATACAGAAATCAAAAATCCCAAAATCCAAAAATCCAAAATACAATAATCCAAAAATAAAAAATCCCAAATTCCGAAAATCCAAACATCCAAAAATCCAAAAATCCAAAAATCCCAACATCCAAAAACCCAAAATCTAACATCCAAAAATTCAAAATCCAAACATCCAAAAAATGCAAAAATCCCAAATCCCAAATCCAAAAATCAAAAATCCAAAATCCAATAATCCAAACATACCAAAATCCCAAATTCCGAAAATCCAAACATCCAACAATCAAACAATCCAAAAATCCCAAATCCAAAAATCAAAAATCAAAAATCCAATAATCCAAAAATACAAAAATCCCAAATTCCGAAAATCCAAACATCCAAAAATCAAAAAATCGAAAATCCACATGTCAAAAATACAAAAATACAAAAATCCAAAATCCAAAATCCAATAATCCAATCATACAAAAATCCCAAATTCCGAAAATCAAAACTCCAAAAATCCAAAAATCCAAAAATCCCAGTATCCAAAAATCCAAAATCCAAAAATCCAAACATCCAAAATCAAAAAATCCAAACAATACAAAAATCAAAAATCCCAAATCCAAAAATCCAAAATCCCAAAATCCAAAATCCAATAATCCAAAAATACAAAAATCCAAAATTCCGGAAATCCAAACATCCGAAAATCCAAAAATCCAAAAATTCCAAGATCCAAAAATCCAAAATCCAACATCCAAAAATCCAAAATCCAAAAATCAAGAAATGCAAAAATCCCAAATCCAAAATCCAAAAATCAAATAAACAAA
This sequence comes from Pyrocystis lunula, assembly GCA_037576205.1. NCBI lineage: Eukaryota > Dinophyceae > Gonyaulacales > Pyrocystaceae > Pyrocystis > Pyrocystis lunula. The sequence goes on along the minus strand of JAPIWU010215922.1, from coordinate 11,040 downwards.
TATCCAAAAATCCAAAATCCAAAAATACAAAAATACAAAAATCCCAAATCCAAAATCCAAAGATCCAGAATCCCAGAATCAAAAATCCCAAATCCAAAATCCAAAAATCAAAAAAAACAAATATACACAAATCCAAAATCCAAAAATACAGAAATACTAAAATCCCAAATCCAAATTCCAAAAATCCAAAATCCAAAATCCAAAAATCCAAAAATCTCAAATCCAAAAATCAAAAATACAAATATCCCAAAATCCCAAATCCAAAATCCAGAAATCCAAAAATCCAAAATCCAAACATCCAAACATCCAAAAATCCAAAAATCAAAAAATCAAAAATCAAAAAATCAAAAAATAAAAAATCAAAAAATCAAAAAATCAAAAATACAAAAATCCAAAATGCAACAATCCAACAAATACAAAAATCCCAAATTCCGGAAATCCAAACATCCGAAAATCCAAAAATCCTAAAATCCCAAGATCCAAAAATCCAAAATCCAACATCCAAAAATCCAAAATCCAGAAATCAAAAAAATGGAAAAATTCCAAAATCCAAAATCCAAAAATCAAAAATACAAATATACAAAAATCCAAAATCCAATAATCCAACAAATACAAAAATCCCAAATTCCAAAAATCCAAAATCCAAAAATTCAAAAATCCAATATCCAAAATCCAAAAATCCAAAAGTCAAAAATACAACAATCAAAAATACAAAAATCCAGAAACCCAAAATCCAATAATCCAACAAATACAAAAATCCCAAACTCCGAAAATCCAAACATCCGAAAATCCAAAAATCTAAAAATCCCAAGATCCAACAATCCAAAATCCCAAAATCCAAACATCCAAAATCCAAAAATCAAAAAAATGCAAAAATCCAAAATCCCAAAATCAAACATACAAATATCCAAAAATCCAAAATCCAATAATCCAAAAATACAGAAAGCCCAAATCCAAAATCCAAAAATCCAAAATCCCAAAATCCAAAATCCCAAATACAAAAATCCAATATCCAAAATTCAAAAATCAAAAATACAAATATCCAAACTCCAATAATGCAAAAATACAAACCCAAAAATCCAAAAATCCAAAATCCAATAATCCAACAAATACAAACATCCCAAATTCCAAAAATCCAAAATCCAAAAATTCAAAAATCCAAAATCCAAAATCCAAAAAGCCAAGAATCAAAAATACAAAAATCAAAAAATACAAAAATCCAGAAATCCAAAATCCAATAATCCAAAAAATACAAAAATCCAAAATTCCGAAAATCCAAAAATCCAGAAAATGGTAAAATCCCAAATCCAAAATCCAAAAATCAAAAATACAAATATCCCAAAATCCTAAATACAAAATCCCAAAATCCCAAATCCCAAAATCCAAACATCCAAACATCCAAAAATCCCAAGATCCAAAAATCCAAAATCCAAAATCCAAAAATCCCAAATCCAACAATCCAAAAATACAACAAGCCAAAATCCCAAATCCAAAAATCAAAAATCCAACAATCCAAAATCCAATCATCCAAAAATACAAAAATCCCAAATCCCAAATCCAAAAATCCAAAATACAAAAATCCAAAATCCCAAATCCAAAAATCCAAAAATCCAAAAATCCAAGATCCAAAATCAAAAAATACAAAAATCCAAAAATCCCAAATCCAAAATCCAAAAAAATCCAAAAATACCAAAATCCAAAATCCAAAAATCCAAACATCCAAACATCCAAAAATCCAAAAGATCCAAAAATCCCAAGATCCCAAATCCAAAATCCAAACATCAAAAATACAAATATCCAAAAATCGAAAATCCAATAATCTAACAATACAAAAATCCCAAATTCCGAAAATCCAAACATCCGAAAATCCAAAAATCCAAAAATCCCAAGATCCAACAATCCAACATCCAAAAATCCAAGATCCAAAAATCCAAAATCAAAAAATGCAAAAATCCCAAATCCAAAATCCAAGATCAAAAATACAAATATCCAGAAATTCAAAATCCAATAACCCAAAAATACTAAAATCCAAAATCCAAACATCCCAAAATCCCAAATCCAAAAATCCAAAATCCCAAATCCAAAAATCCAAGATCCAAAATCCAAAAATCAAAAATACAAAAATACAAACATCCAAACTTCAATAATCCAAAAATACAAAAATCCAAAATTCCAAAAATCCAAACATCCAAAAATCCAAAAATACAAAAATCCCAAGATCCAAAAATCCCAACGCCGACATCCAAAAATCCAAAATCCCAAAATCAAAAAATACAAAAATCAAATATCCCAAATCCAAAGATCAACAATACAAATATCCAAAAATCCAAAATCCCAAAATCCAAAAATCCAAAATCCAAAATCCAAAAATCCCAAATCCAAATATCCAAACATCCAAAAATCCAAAAGTCCGAAAATCCCAAGATCCAAAAATCCAATATCCAAAAATCAAAAATCCAAAAATACAAAAATCCAAAAATCCAAAATACCAAATCCAAAAATCAAAAATCCAAAAATCCAAAATCCAAAATACACTAATCCCAAAATACCAAAATCCCAAATCAAAACATCCAAAAATCAAAAAATCCAAAATCCAAAATCCAAACATCCAAAAATCCAAAATCCAAAATCCAAAAATCAAAAATACAAACATCAACAAGCCAAAATCCAAAAATACAAAAGTCCAAAATCCACAGATCCAAGCATCCCAAATCAAAAAATCCAAAAATCCCAAGATCCAAAAATTCAACATCCAAAAATCCAAAATCCAAAAATCCAAAATCCAAAGTTCAAGAATCCAAAATCCAAAATCCAAAAATCAAAAATACAAAATACAAAAATCCAAAATCCCAAAATCCAAAATACAAAAATCCAAAATACAAAAATCCAAAATTCCAAGAATCCAAACATCCAACAATCCAAAATCGAAATATCCAACAATCCAATATCCAATAATCCCAAAATCCGAAAATCCAAAATCCAAAATCAAAAAAAACCAAAAATCCAAAATCCAAAATCTAAAAATCCAAAAATCCAAAATCCAAAAATCAAAAAAAGCAAAAATACAAAAATCCAAAAATCAAAAATCCAAGTCCAAAAAATGCAAAAATCCAAATTCCAATAATCCAAAAATCCAAAATCAAAAAATCCAAAAATCCAAAATCCCAAAACCAAAAAACCAAAAATCCAATAATCAAAAAAAACAAAAATCCAAAATCCCAAAAATCCAAAATCCAAATCCCAAAATCCAAAATCCACAATCCAAAAATCCAAAAATCCAAAATCCGAAAATCCCAAATCCAAAAATCCCAAATCCCAAATCCAAAAATCAAAAAGACAAATATCCAAAAATCCAAAATCCAATTTTTCAAAAATACAAGAATCCAAAAATCCAATCATCCCAAAATCCAAAAATCCAAAAATTTAAAAATCCCAAGATCCAAAAATCCAAAATCCAACATCCAAAAATCCAAAATCCCAAAATCTAAAATTCAAAAATCCCAAATCCAAAATCCAAAAATCAAAAAGACAAAAATCCAAAAATCCCAAATCCAATTTCCCAAAAATCCAAAATCCAAAAATACAAAAATCCCAAAGCCAATATCCAAAAATCAAAAATACAAATATCCAACAATCAAAAAGCCAAAATCCAATAATCCAAAAACAAACATCCAAGATCCAAAATCCAAAAATCCAAAATCCAAAAATCCAAAATCCAAAAATCCCAAATCCCAAATCCAAAAAGCAAAAAGACAAATATCCAAAAATCCAACAATCCAGAAAATACAAAAACCCAAAATCCAAAATCCAAAAATCCAAAATCCAAAAATCCAAAATCCAAAATCCAAAATCCAAAAATCCAAAAATCCAAAAATCCAAAAGATCCAAAATCTAATAATCCAAAATCCAATAATCCAAAAATACAAAAATCCAAAATCACAACATCCAAAAATCCAAAATCCAAAAATCCAAAATCCCAAATCCAAAAATCCAAAATCCCAAATCCAAAAAATCAAAAATACAGAAATCCAAAATCCCAAAATCCAGACATCCAAAAATACAAAAATCCAAAAATCCAAAGATCCAAAAATTCAAAATCCAAAAATCCAAAAATTACAAAAACCCAAAATCCAAAATCCCAAAATCCAAAATCCAAAAAGCCAAAATCCAAAATCCAAAATCCAATAATCCCAAATCCCAAATCCAAAAATCAAAAATCCAAAAATCCAAAATCCAATAATCCAACAATACAAAAATCCAAAATCCAAACATCCAAAAATCCAAAAATCCAAAATCCCAAATCCAAAAATCCAAAATCCAAAATCCCAAAATCAAAAATACAAAATACAAAAATCCAAAATCCAAAATTCCAAAATACAAAAATCCAAAATTCCAAGAATCCAAACATCCAACACTCCAGACATCCAAAAATCCAAAATCCCAAGATCCAAAAATCCAAAAGCCAACATCCAAAAATCCAAAATCCAAAAATCAAAAATACAAAAAGCCAAAATCCCAAATCCAAAAATCAAAAGTCCAACAATCCAAACATCCAAAATCCAATAATCCAAAAATACAAAAATCCAAAATTCCCAAAATCCAAAATCCAAAACTCAAAAAATCCAAAATCCAAACATCCAAAAACCCAAAATCCAAAAATCAAAAATACAAAAATACAAATCAACAATCCAGAATCCAAAAATACAAAAATCCAAAATTCCAAAAATCCAAACATCCAAAAATCCAAAAATCCAAAAATCCCAAGATCCAAAAATCCAAAATCCAACATACAAAAAGCCAAAAACCAAAAATCTAAAAAATAAAGAAATCCCAAATCCAAAATCCAAAAATCAAATACAAAAATCCAAAAATACAAAATCCAATAATCCAAAAATCCAGAATTCCAAAAATCCAAACATCCAAAAATTCAGAAATCCAAAAATCCAAAAATCCAAAGATCCAAAATCCAAAATACAAAAATCCAAAATCCAGACATCAAAAATACGAATATCCAACAATCCAAAATCCAAAATCCAAAAATACAAAAATCAAAAATTCCAAAAATCCAAACATCCAAAAATCCCAAATCCAATAATCCAAAGAATGCAAAAATCCAAAATCCAAAAATCCAAAAATACAAAAATCCAAAGATCCAAAATCCAAAATACAAAAATCCAAAATCCAGAAATCAAAAATACAAATATCCAACAATCCAAAATCCAAAATCCAGAAATGCAAAAATCCAAAATTCAAAAAATCCAAACATCCAAAAATCCAAACATCCAACAATTCCAAGATTCAAAAATCAAACATCCAACATCAGAAAATCCCAAATCCAAAAATCCAAAAATACAAACATCCCAAATCCAAACTCCAAAAATCAAAAATACAAAAATCCAAAAATCCAAAATCCAATAATCCAAAAATACAACAATCCAAAGTTCCAAACATCCAACATCCAAAAATCAAAAAATCCAAAATCCAAAATCCAAAAATCCAAAAATTCAAAATCCAAAAATCAAAAATCCAAAAATCCAAAATCCAAAATCCAAAATCCAAAAACACAAAAATCCAAAATCCAAACATCCAAAAATCCAAACATCCAACAATCCCAAGATCCAAAAATCAAAAATCCAACAGCCAAAAATCCAAAATCCAAAAATCCAAAAATACAAAATCCCAAATCCCAAATCCAAAAATCAAAAATACAAATATCCAGAAATCAAAAATCAAAAATCCAAAAATCCAAAATCCAAATCCAAAAATACAGAAATCCAAAATCCAAACATCCAAACATCCAAAAATCCAAACATCCAACAATCCCAAGATCCAAAAATCAAAAATCCAACATCCAAAAATCCAAAATCCAAAAATCCAAAAATACAGAAATCCCAAATCACAAATCCAAAAATCAAGAATACAAACATCCAACAATCCAAAATCCAACATCCCAAAATACAAAAATCCAAAATTCAAAAAACCCCACACATCCAAAAATCCAAACATCCAAAGATCCCAAGATCCAACAATCAAAAATCCAACATCCAAAAGTCCAAAACCCAAAAATCCCAGAATAAAAAATCCCAAATCCAAAATCCAAAAATCAAAAATACAAATATCCAAATATCCAAAATCCAAAATCCAAAATACCAAAATCCCACAATCCCAAAATCCAAAATCCAAAATCCAATAATAAAACATCCAGAATTCAAGAAAACAATCATCCAAACATCCAAAAATCCAAAAATCCCAAGATCCAAAAATCCAAAATCCAACATCCAAAAATCCCAAATCCAAAGATCCAAAAATACAAAAATCCCAAATCCAAAATCCAAAAATCCAAAATTCCAAAATCCAATAATCCAACAATACAACAATCCAAAATTCCAAAAATCCAAAATCCCAAAATCCAAACGTCCAATAATCCCAAATCCCAAATCCAAAAATCTAAAATCCAGAAATCAAAAAATCCAAACAGCCAATAATCCAAAAATACAAAAATCCAAAATTCCAAGAATCCAAAATCCAAAAATCCAAACATCCAATAATCCCAAATCCCAAATCCAAAAATCAAAAATCAAAAAATCCAGAATCCAAAAATCAAAAATACAAAAATCCAAACATCCAAAATTTGAAATCCAAAAATACAAAAATCCAAAATCCAATAATCCAAACATCCAAAAATCCAAAAATCCCAAGATACAAAAATCCAAACATTCAAACATCCAATAATCCCAAATCCAAAAATCAAAAATCCCAAAATCCAGAATCCAAAAATCAAAAATACAAAAATCCAAACATCCAAAATCCAAAATCCAAAAATACCAAAATCCAAAATCCAATAATCCAAACATCCAAAAATCCAAAAATCCCAAGATCCCAAAATCCCAAGATACACAAATCCAAACATCCAAACATCCAATAATCCCAAATCCAAAAATCAAAAATCCAAAAATCCAAAATCCAAAAATACAAAATACAAAAAATCCCAAATCCCAAATCCAAAAAATCAAAAATACAAATATCCAAAAATCCAAAATCCAATAATCCCAAACATACAAAAATCTAAAATTCCAAAATCCAAAATCCAAAAATCCAGAATCCAAAATCCAAAAATCACAAATCCAAAATCCAAAAATCGAAAATACAAATATCCAACAATCCAAAATCCAATAATCCAAAAATACAAAAATCTAAAAATCCAAACATCCAAAAATCCCAAAATCCCAAAATCCAAAAATTCAAAGATCCAAAAGTCCAAAATCCAACATCCAAAAATCCAAAATCCAAAAATCAAAAAATCCAAAATCCAAAAATCCAAAATCCAAACATCAACAATACAAATATCCAACAATCCAAAGTCCAAAATCCAAAAATACAAAAATCCCAAAATCACAAAATCCAAAATACAAAAATCCAAAATCCAAAAATCAAGAAATACAAACATCCAAAATCCAAAAATCCAGAAATCCAAAATCCCAAAATCCAAAAATCCAAAATCCAAAAATCCAAAATCCAAAAATCAAAAATACAAATACCCAACAATCCAAAATCCAAAATCCAAAAATACAAAATCCAAAATCCAAAAATCCAAACATCCAAAAACCCGAACATCCAAAAATCCCACGATCCAAAAATCCAAAATCAAACATCCAAAAATCAAAAATTCAAACATCCAAAAATTTCAAAATCACAAATCCAAAATCCAAAAATCAAAAATGCAAATATCCAAAAATCAAAAATCAAAAAATCAAAAAACAAAAAGCCAAAATCCAAAGTCCAAAAATCCACAATCCCAAAATCCCAAAATCCAAAATTCAAAAAGCCCAAATCCCAAATCCAAAAATCAAAAAGACAAATATCCAAAAATCCAAAATCCAATGTTCCAAAAATACAAAAATCCAAAAATACAAACATCCAACAATCCAAAAATCCAAAAATCCAAAAATCCCAAGATCCAAAAATCCAAAATCCAACATCCAAAAATCCAAAATCCAAAAATCCAACATTCAAAAATCCCAAATCCAAAATCCAAAAAATCAAAAAGACAAATATCCAAAAACCCAAAATCCAATTTTCAAAAAATCCAAAATCCAAAAATACAAAAATCCAAAATCCAAAAATCCAATCATCCAAAAATCCAAAAATCCAAAAATCCCAAGATCCAAAAATCCAAAATCCAACATCCAAAAATCCAAAATCCAAACATCCAAAAATACAAACATCGTTTATCCAAAAGCCAAAAATTAAAAATCCAAAAATCCAAAAATCCAAAATCCAATTGTCCAAAAACACAAATCCAAAAATCCAAGATCCAAACATCCAAAATCCAAAAATCCGAAATCCAAAATCCAAAAAGCCCAAATCCCAAATCCAAAAATCAAAATGCAAATATCCAAAAATCCAAAATCAAATAACCCCAAAATACAAAAATCAGAAAATCCAAACATCCCAAAAGCCAAAAATCCAAAAATCCCAAGATCCCAAAATTCAAAATCCAACATCCAAAAATGCAAAATCCAAACATCCAAAATCCAAAAATCCCAAATCCAAAATCCAAAAATCAAAAATCCAAAAATCCCAAAATCCAATAATCCAAAAATACAAAAATCCCAAATTCCGAAAATCCAAGCATCCAAAAATCCAAAAATCCAAAAATCCCAACATCCAAAAACCCAAAATCCAAGATCCAAAAACTCAAAATCCAAACATCCAAAAATACAAAAATCCCAAATCCCAAATCCAAAAATAAAAAATCAAAAATCCAATAATCCAAAAATACAAAAATCCCAAATTCCGAAAATCCAATCATCCAAAAATCAAACAATCCAAACAATCCCAAATCCAAAAATCAAAAATCCAAAATCCTATAATACAAAAATACAAAAATCCCAAATTCCGAAAATCCAATCATCCAAAAATAAAAATTCAAGAATCCAAATGTCGAACATACAAAAATACAAAAATCCAAAATCCAAAATCCAATAATCCAAACATACAAAAATCCCAAATTCCGGAAATCCAAACATCCGGAAATTTAAAAATCCAAAAATCCCACGATCCAAAAATCCAAAATACAACATCCAAAAATCCAAAATCCAAAAATCCAAAAAATGCGAAAATCACAAATCCAAAATCCAAAAATCAAAAATACAAAAATCCAAAAATCCAAAATCCAATAATCCAAAAATACAAAAATCCCAAATCCAAAATCCAAAAATCCAAAATCCAAAAATCCAAAATCAAAAATCAAAAATCGAAAATCGAAAAATCAAAAATGCAAATATCAAAAATCCAATAATCCAACAAATACAAAAATCCTAAATTCCGGAATTCCAATCATCCGAAAATCAAAAAATCCAAAAATCACAAGATCCAAAAATCCAAAATCCAAAAATCCAAACATCCAAAATCCAGAAATCCAAACAATACCAAAATCCCAAATCCAAAAATCAAAAATCCAAAAATCCAAAAATCCAAAATCCAATAATCCAACAAATACGAAAATCCAAAATTCCGGAAATCCAAACATCCGAAAGTCCAAAAATCCCAAAATCCCAAGATCCAAAAATCCAACATCCAAAAATCCAAAATCCAAAAATCAAAAAAATGCAAAAATCACAAATCCAAAATCCAAAAATCAAAAATACAAATATCCAAAAACCCAAAATCCAATAAACCAAAAATACAAAAAATCCAAATTCCAAAAATCCAAAATCCAAAATCCAAAAATCCAAAATCCAAAATCCCAAAATCCAAAAATCAAAAATCCAAAAATCGAAAATACAAACATCCCAAAATCCCAAATCCAAAATGCAAAAATACAAAAATCCAAAAATTCAAAAATCCAAAATCCCAAAATCCAAAAATCCAAAAATCCAAAATAAAAAATCAAAAATCAAAAAAATCAAAAATACAAATATCAAAAATCCAATAATCCAACAAATACAAAAATCCAAAATTCCGGAATTCCAAACATCCGAAAATCCAAAAATCCCAAAATCCCAAGATCCAAAAATCCAAATTCCAACATCCAAAAATCCAAAATCCAAAAATCCAAAAAATGCAAAAATCACAAATCCAAAATCCAAAAATCAAAAAATACAAATATCCAAACATCCAAAATCCAATAATCCAAAAATACAAAAAACCCAAATTCCAAATCCAAAAATCCAAAAATCCGAAATCCAAAAATTCAAAAATCCAAAATCAAAAATCGAAAATCAAAAATCAAAAATCAAAAAATCAAAAAGTCAAAAATACAAATATCAAAAATCAAATAATCCAACAAATACAAAAATCCAAAATTCCGGAATTCCAAACATTCGAAAATCCCAAAATCCCAAAATCCCAAGATCAAAAAAGCCAAAATCCAACATCCAAAAATCCAAAATCCAAAAATCCAAAAAATGCAAAAATCACAAATCCAAAATCCAAAAATCAAAAATACAAATATCCAACAATCCAAAATCCAAAATCCAAAATCCAAAAATCCCAAATCCAAAAATCCAAACATCCAAAAATCAAAAATTCAAAAATTCCAATATCCAAGAATCCAAAACCCAACATCCAAAAATCCAAAATCCAACAATCCAAAAATACAAAAGTCCAAAATCCCAAGTCCAAAAATCAAAAATCAAAAATCCAATAATCTAATAAATACAAAAATCCCAAATCCAAAATCCAAAAATCCAAAATACATAAATCCAAAATCCAAAATCCCAAAATCCAAAAATCCAAGATCCCAAATCCAAAAATACAAAAATCCAAAAATCCCAAATCCAAAATCCAAAAATCCAAAATCCAAAAATCCAAAAATCCCAAGATCACAAATCCAAAATCCAAAAATCAAAAATACAAATATCCAAAAATCCAAAATCCAATGATCTAAACATACAAAAGTCCCAAATTCCGAAAATCCAATCATCCGACAATCCAAAAATCCAAAAATCCCAAGATCCAAAAATCAAAAATCCAACATCCCCAAATCCAAAATCCAGAAATCCAAAATCCGAAAATGCAAAAATCCCAAGTCCAAAA
>JAPIWU010213704.1:0-12955 GCA_037576205.1 Pyrocystis lunula | reverse complement strand
TCCAAAATCCAAAATCCAAAATCCAAAAATAAAAAACAAAAATATAAAATACAAAATCCTAAATCCAAAAATTCAAGGATTTGAAATCCAAAAATCCAAAATACAAAATACAAACATCCAATAATCGAAAAATCCAAAGTAAAAAATCAAAAATCCAAACATTAAAAAATCCAAAATAAAAAATCAAAAAAATCCAATATCCAAAATCCAAAATCCAAAAACCAAATAATCCAAAATCCAAATAATCCAAAATCCAAAAATCCAAAATCCAAAAATCAAAAATACAAAAATTCCAAAATACAAAATCCCAAAATTCAAAAAATACAGAATCCAAAATCCAAAATCCAAAAATCCAAAAATCCAAAATACAAAATCCAAAATCCAAAATCCAAAAATCCAGAATCAAAAATCAAAAATTACAAAATTCAAAAATCCAAAATCAAAAATCAAAAATCCCAAACTTCAAAAATCGAAAATCCAAAAATCCAAAATACAAAATACAAAATCAAAAAATCAAAAAATCAAAAATACAAAATCCAGAACCCAAAAACCAAAATTCAAAAAATACAGAATCCAAAATACAAAATCCAAAAATCCCAAATTCCAAAATCCAAAAATTCAAAAATCCAAAATGCAAAATGCAAAAATACAAAATCCAAAAGCCAAAAAATCCAAAATCAAAAATCCAAAATCCAAAATCCTAGATCCAAAAATCAAACAATCCACAATACGAAATACAAAATCCAAAATGCAAAAATTCAAGAATTTTAAATCCAACAATCCAAAATACAAAATACAAAAAATCCAAAAGTCAAAAATCAAAAAAATCAAAGTCCAAAATCCAAACATACAAAAATCAAAATCACAAATCTTAAAATCCAATATCCAAAATCCAATAATCCAAAATCCAAAATCCAAAAATCCAAAATCCATAATCCAAAAATCCAAAACTCAAAAATACAAAATCCAAAATCCAAAAATTCAGAAATACAAAATCCAAAAATCCAAAAATCCAAAGTCCAAAAATCCCAAAATCCAAAAATCCAAAATCCAAAAATCCAAAATCAAAAATCAAAAATCACAAAATTCAAGAATCCAAAATCAAAAGTCAAAAATCCCAAAATACAACATCAAAAAAGCAAAACAGCCAAAATACAAAATCCAAAACCAAAAATTCAAAAACCCAAAATCCAAAATCCAAGCTCCAAAATCCAAAAATTCAAAAATCCAAAATCCAAAAAGTCAAAAATCCAAAATCCAAAATCCAAATTCCAGATTCAAAAATCCCACAAATTGAAATTCAAAAATCAAAAATCCAAAATCCAAAAATCAAAAAATCCAAAATACAGAATACAAAATCCAAAATCCAAAAATTCAAGAATTAAAAATCGAAAATCCAGAATACAAAATACAAAAATCCCAAAATCAAAAAATCCAAAATACGAATACCAAAATCAAAAAATCCAAAATCCAAAATCCAAAAATGCAAAAGTCCAAAATCCAAATAATCCAAAATCCTAAATCCAAAAATCCAAAATCCAAAATCCAAAAATCCGAAAATCAAAAAATACAAAATCCAAAATCCAAAATCCAAAAATCTAAAAAATACAAAATCCAAAATCCAAAAATCCAAAAATCCAAAATCCCAAATCCAAAAAATCCAAAATCCAAAAATGCAAAAATCCAAAATCCAAAATCAAAAATCACAAAATTCAAAAATCGAAAATCAAAAAATCCAAAGTCCAAAATACAAAATCAAAAAATAAAAAAATCAAAAATAAAAAATACAAGATCCAAAATCCAGAATTCAGCAATCCAAAATCAAAAACCAAAAAATCCAAAAATCCAACAATCCAAAATCCAAAAAATCAAAATCCCAAAATCCAAAATCCAAACATCCAAAATCCAAAATCCCCAAAATCGAAAATCAAAAATCACAAATCCAAAAAACAAAAATGTAAACTACAAAATCCCAACTCCAAAATCCCAAAATTCAAGAATTAAAAATCCAAAATACAAAAATCCAAAAATCAAAAAATCCAAAAGCCAAAATCCAAAATCCAAACATTACACAATTCCAAAATCAAAAATCCAAAAATACAACATCCAAAATCCAAAAATCCAAAAATCAAATAATCCAAAATCCAGAATCCAAAATCCAAAACTCAAAATCCAAAATCCAAAATCCAAAAATCCCAAATTCAAAATCCCAAAATCAAAAAATCAAAAAATACAAAACCCAAAATCCAAAATCCAAAAATTCAAAAATACAAAATCCAAAACCCAAAATTCCAAAATCCCATAATCAAAAAATCCAAAATCCAAAATCAAAAATCCCAAAATTCAAAAATCGAAAAAATCAAAAATCAAAAATCACAAAATTCAAAAATCCAAATTCAAAAATCAAAAATCCCAAAAATACAAAATCAAAAAATCAAAAAATCAAAGATACAAAATACAAAACCCAAAATTCAAAAGCCCAAAATCCAAAATCCAAGCTCCCAAATCCAAAAATCCAAAAATCCAAAATCCAAAAATTCAAAAAAATAAAAAATACAAAATCCAAAAACCCAAAAGCCAAAATCCCAAACATCGAAAATCAAAAATCCAAAATCCAAAATCCCAAAATCAAAAAATCAAGAAATCCAAAATACAAAATCCAAAATACAAAAATTCAAGAATTTAAAATCCAAAATCTAAAATACAAAATACAAAAATTTAAAAAATCAAAAATACAAACATTAAAAAATCCAAGATCAGTATACAAAATACAAAATCCCAAATAAACAATCCAAAATCAAAAATCCAAAATCCAAAATCCAAAAATCAAAAATCCCAAAATTCAAAATCGAAAATCCAAAATCAAAAATCCAAAATACAAAATCCAAAAATCAAAAAAAAAGCAATCAAAAAATTAAAAATACAAAATACAAAACCCAAAATTCAAAAGCCCAAAATCCAAAATCCAACTTCCAAAATCCAAAAATCCAAAAGCCAAAAATTAAAAAGCCCAAAATCCAAAATTCAAAATTCCCGAATCCAAAATCCCAAAATCGTAAATCAAAAATCCCAAATCCAAAATCAAAAATCAAAAAATCAAAAAATCCAAATTACAACATACAAAATACAAAATCCAAAAATTCAAAAAATCAAAAATAAAAATACAAAATACAAAATCCAAAAATCCAAAAATCCTGAATAAAAAAAGCCCAAAATCCAAAAATCCAAAATCCAAAAACCCGAAATCAAAAATCCAAAATCCAACGATCCCAAAATCCAAAATCAAAAAATCCAAAATACAAAATCCAAAATCCCAATATCAAAAATCCAAAATCTAAAGTCCAAAATCCAAAATACAAAATACAAAATCCAAAAATCCAAACTCCAAAATCCAAATCCAAAAATTCAAAAATCCAAAATCCAAAAATTCAAAAATCAAAAATCCCAAGTCCAAAAATCCAAAATCCCAAACATCGAGAATCAAAAATCCAAAATCCAAAATCCATAATCCAAAAATCAAAAAATCCACAATAAAAAATACAAAATCCAAAATCCAAAAATTCAAGAATTAAAAATCCAAAAATCCAAAATACAGAACAAAAAACCCAAAATCCAACATCCAAAATCCAAAATCCAAACTTTAAAAAATCCAAAATCAAAAATCCAGAAATCCAATATCCAAAATCCAAAATCCAAAAATCAAATAATCCAAAATTCAGAATCCAAAATCCAAAAATCCAGAATCCAAAATCCAAAAATCAAAAAACAAAAAATACAAAATCCAAAATCCCAAATCCAAAAATGCAAAAATACAAAATCCAATATCAAAAATCAAAAGATCAATAATACAAAATACAAAAATCCAAAATCCAAAATTAAAAATCCAAAAATTCAAAAATCGAAAATCCAAAATCAAAAATCAAAAATCCAAAATCGAAAAAGCAAAAAATCAAAAATACAAAATACAATCCAAAATCCAAAAATCCAAAATCCCAAAACCAAAAGCCAAAATCCAAACATAAAAAATCCAAAATCAAAAATCCAGAAATCCAATATCCAAAATCCAAAATCCAAACATCAATTAATCCAAAATCCAATATCCCAAAACCAAAAACCCAAAATCCAAAAATCAAAAAAACAAAAAATACAAAATCCCAAATCCAAAATCCAAAATTTCAAAAAATGCAAAATACAAAAGCAGAAATCCAAAAATCCAAAAATTCATTTTCAAAAATCAAAAACAAAAATACAAAATACAAAAAGCCAAAATCCAAAATCAAAAATCCAAAAATTCAAAAATCGAAAATCCAAAATCCAAAATCCCAAATCCAAAAATCAAAAAATCCAAAAATACAAAATACCAAATCCCAAAATCCAAAATCCCAAATCCAAAATCCAACATCCAAAAATCCAAAAATCAATAATCAAAAATTCTAAATCAAAAATCAAAAAATAAAGAATCAAAAAAATCAAAAATCAAAAATCAAAATTCAAAATCAAAAACCCACAATTCAAAAATCCAAACTCCAAAATCCAAGCTCCAAACTCCAAAAATCCAAAATCCAATCCAAAATACAAAAATCCAAAATCCCAAATCCTTAAAATCGAAAATCAAAAATCAAAAATCAAAAATCCAAATCCAACTATCAAAAAATATTAAATGCAGAATACAAAATCCAAAAATCCAAAAATTCAAGAATGAAAATTTAAAAAATCCAAAATCCAAATTACAAAAATCCAAAAATAAAACAATCCAAAATCCAAAATCCAAAATCCAAACATTAAAAAATCCAAAATCAAAAATACAGAAATCCAAAATCCAAAATCCCAAATCCAAAAATAAAACAATCCAAAATCCAAAATACAAAATCCAAAAATCCAAAAATCCAAAAATCAAAAAGTACAAAATCCAAAATCCAGAATCCAAATATTCCAAAAATACAAACTCCAAATTCCAAAATCCAAAAATCCAAAAATCAAAAATAAAAAACAAAAATACAAAATAAAAAATCCAAAATACAAAATCAATAATCCAAAAATTCAAAAATCCCAAATCAGAAATCAAAAATCCAGAATCAAAAAATACAAATCAAAAATACAAAATACAAAATCCAAAAGCCAAAAATCCAAAATCCAAAACTCCAAACTCCAAACTCCAAACTCCAAAATCCAAAATCCAAAAAATTCAAAAATCCAAAATCCAAAATCCAAAAATCCAAAATCCAAAATCCCAAAAATCGAAAATCAAAAATGAAAAATCCAAAATCCAAAAAAATCAAAAATATTAAATGCAGAATACAAAATCCCTAAATCCAAACATTCAGGAATGAAAATTCAAAAAATCCAAAATCCAAATTACAAAAATCCAAAAATAAAAAAAATCTAAAATCCAAAATCCAAAATCCAAACATTAAAAAATCAAAAATCAAAAATACAAAAATCCAAAATCCAAAAGCCAAAATCCAAAAATCAAACAATCCAAAATCCAAAATCCAAAAACCCAAAATCCAAAAATCAAAAAATCAAAAAATCAAAAAAATCCAAAATCCAAAATCCAAAAATTCAAACAATACAAAATCCAAAATCAAAAATCCAAAAATCCAAAATCAAAAATCAAAAATCCAAAATCCAAAAATCCAAAAATCCAAAATCCAAAAATCCAAAATCCAAAATCCAAAAAACCAAAATCCAATATCCAAAATCCCAAAATCCCAACATCCAAAATACAAAATCCAAAATCCAGAATCAAAAAATCAAAAAATCAAAAAATCAAAAAATACAAAATAAAAACATACAAAATCCAAAATCCAAAAATTCAAAAATCCAAAATCCAAACATTCAAAAATCCAAAATCCAAAATCCAAAAATCCAAAATCCAAAAGCCCAAAAATCGAAAATCAAAAATCAAAAGTCCAAAATCCCAATTCCAAAAATCAAAAAATCCAAAATCCAAAATACAAAATGCAAAATACAAAATCATAAAACATCCAACAATACAAAATACAAAATACAAAAATCCAAAAATCAAAAATCCAAAAATCCAAAATCCACATTCCAAAATCCAAAAATTCAAAAATACAAAATCCAAAATCCAAAATCCCAAAATCCAAAATCCAAGAATCAAAAAATCAAAAAATACAAAATCCAAAATCCAAATATTCAAAAAATGCAAACTCCAAAATCCAAAATCCAACAATCCATAAATCCACAATCCAAAAATCCAAAATCCAGAATCCAAAAATTTTCGTCCAAAATCCAAAAAATTTAAAGATCCAAAATCCGAAATCCCAAAAATCGAAAATCAAAAATCAAAAATCAAGAATCCAAAATCCAAAAATCAAAAATACAAAATGCAGAATACAAAATCCAAAAATCAAAAAAATCAAGAATGAAACTTCAAAAAATCCAAAATACAAACTACAAAAATCCAAAAATCAAAAAATCCAAAATCCAAAATCCAAAATCCAAACATTAAAAAATCCAAAATCAAAAATCCAAAAATCCAAAATCCAAAATCCAAAAATCAAATAATCCAGAATCCAAAATCCAAAATCCAAAAACCCAAAATCCAAAATCCAAAAATCAAAAAATCAAAAAATGCAAAAGCCAAAACCCAAAATCCCAAAATTCAAAAAATACAAAATCCAAAATCAAAAATCCAAAAATCCAAAATTCAAAAATCAAAAATCAAAAATCCAAAAATCCAAAAGTCCAAAATCCAAAGATCCAAAAATCCAAAGTCCAAAATCCAAAAATCAAAAATCCAAGATCCAAAAATCCCAAAATCCAAAATACAAAATCCAAAATCCAGAATCAAAAAATCTAAAAATCAAAAAAATCAAAAAATACAAAATAAAAAATACAAAAATCCAAAAATCAAAAATACAAAATACAGAATACAAAATCCAAAATTCCGAAAATTCAAGAATTAAAAATCCCAAAATCCAAAATCCAAAATACAAAAATCCAAAAATCAAATAATCCAAAATCCCAAATCCAAAATCCAAACATTAAAATATCCAAAATCCAAAAAACCAAAAATCCAAAAATCCAAAATCCAAAATCCAAAATCCAGAATCCAAAATCCAAAATCAAAACATCAAAAACTCAAAAAATACAAAACCCAAAGTCCAAAATCCAAAAATTCAAAAATACAAAATCCTAAAGCAAAAATCCAAATTCAAAAATCCAAAATCCAGAAAGCCCAAAATCCAAAATCCAAAACTCAAAAATCAAAAATCAAAAATCAAAAAATCCCAACATCCAAAATCCAAAATCCAAACTCCAGAATCAAAACATCAAAAATCAAAAAACAAAACAAAATACAAAATACAAAAATCCAAAATCCACAATCCAAAATCCAAAATCCCAAATTCCAACAATTCAAAAATCCAAAATCCAAACATTCAAAGATCCCAAATCCAAAATCCAAAAATCCAAAATCCCAAATCCCAGAAATCGAAAATCAAAAATCAAAAATCAAAAATACAAAAATCAAAAAATACAAAGTTCAGCATACAAAATCCAAAAATCCAAAAATTCAAGAATTAGAATTCCAAAAAGCCAAAATCCAAACTACAAAAATCCAAAATTAAAAAAATCCAAAATCCAAAATCCAAAATCCAAACATAAAAATTCCAAAATCCAACAATCCAAAATCCAAAATCCAAAAATCAAATAATCCAAAATACAAAATCCAAAATCCAAAAACCCAAAATCAAAAATCAAAACATCAAAAATCAAAAAATCAAAAAATCAAAAAAATACAAAATCCAAAATCCAAAATCCAAAAATTAAAAAAATGCAAACTTACAAAATCAAAAATCCAGAAATCCAAAAATCCAAAATCACAAAGTCCAAAAATCCAAACTACAAAAGCCAAAATCGAAAAATCGAAAAATCGAAAATCCAAAAATCCAAATTCCAAAATCCAAAATCCAAAAATCAAAAATCCCAGATCAAAAATCAAAAATCAGAAAATCACAAAATACAAAAATACAAAATACAAAATACAAAATCCAAAATTCAAAAATCCAAAATCCAAAATCCCAAATTCCAAAAATTTAAAAATCCAAAATCCAAACATTCAAAAATCCAAAATCCAAAATCCAAAAATCCCAAATCCAAAATCCCAAAAATCAAAAATCCAAAATCCAAAAATCAAAAATACAAAATACAGAATACAAAATCCAAAATCCAAAAATTCAAGAATTAAAAATCCAAAAATCCAAAGTCCAAATTACAAAAATCCCAAAATCCCAAAATCCAAAATCCAAAATCCAAAATCCAAACATTAAAAAATCCAAAATCAAAAATCCAAGAATCCAAAATCCAAAATCCAAAATCCAAAATCCAAAAATCAAATAATCCAAAATCCAAGATCCAAAATCCGAAAACCCAAAATCCAAAATCCAAAAATCAAAAAAAACAACAAATCCAAAATCCAAAATACAAAGTCCAAACATTAAAAAATCCAAAATCAAAAATCAAAGAATCCAAAATCCAAAATCCAGAATCCAAAAATCAAATAATCCAAAATCCAAATTCCAAAATCCGAAAACCCAAAATCCAAAATCCAAAAATCCAAAAATCAAAAAATACAACATCCACAGTCCAAAATCCAAAAATTCAGAAAATACAAAATCCGAAATCAAAAATCCAAAAATCCAAAATCCAAAAATCCAAAAATCCAATATCCAAAATCCAAAATCCCAAATCCAAAAATCCAAAATCCCAAAATCCCCAAATCCAAAATACAAAATATAAAATTCAGAATCAAAAAATCAAAAAAATAAGAAAATCAACAAAATACAAAATACAAAATCCAAAAATCCAAAATCCAAAATCCAAAAATCAAAAAATCAAAAAATCAAAAATCCAAACATTCAAAAATCCAAAATCCAAAATCCAACAATCCAAAATCCCAAATCCTAAACATCGAAAATCAAAAATCAAAAATCAAAAGTCCAAAATCCAAAAAACAAAAAGTCCAAAATACAAAGCACAGAATCCAAAAATCCAAAAATTGCAGAATAAAAAAATCCAGAAATCCAAAATCCAAACTACCAAAATCCAAACATAAGAAATCCAAAATCCAAAATCCAAAATCCAAACATTAAAAAATCCAAAATCAAGAATCAAAGAATCCAAAATCCAAAATCCAAAAATCAAATAATCCAAAAGCCAAAATCCGAAATCAAAAAACCCAAAAGCCAATATCCAAAAATACAAAAATACATAAATACAAAATCAAAAATCCAAAATCCCAAGATTCAAAAATACCAAATCCCAAATCCAAAAATCCAAAAATCCATAAATCCAAAAATCCAAAAATCCAAAATCCAAAATCCAAAAATCAAAAATCAAAAATCCAAAAATCCCAAAATCCCAAAATCCAAAAATCAAAAATCCAAAATCGAAAATCAAAAATCAGATAATCAAAAAATACAAAAATACAAAATACAAGATCCAAAATCCAAAATTCCAAAATCCAAAATCCCAAATCCAAAATCCCAAATTCCCAAAATTCAAAAATCCAAAATACAAACATTCAACAATCCAAAATTTCAAAATCCCAAAAATCGAAAATCAAAAATCCAAAATCCAAAAATCAAAAAATCAAAAATACAGAATACAAAATCCAAGATCCAAAAATTCAAGAATTAAAAATCCAAAATTCTAAAATACAAAATACAAAAATCAAAAAATCAAAAAATCCAAAATCCAAAATCCAAACATTAAAAAATCCAAAATCAAACAGCCAAAAATCCAAAAATCCCAAATCCTAAATCCAAAATCCAAAAATTCAAAAATCAAAAATCATAAATCAAAAAATCAAAATATACCAACATACAAAATACAAGATCCAAAATCCAAAATTAAAAAAAACCAAAAACCCAAATCCAAAATCCCAAATTCCAAAAATTTAAAAATCCAAAATCCAAACATTCAAGAATCCAAAGTCCAAAAATCCAAAATTTCAAAATCCCAGAAATCGAAGATCAAAAGTCCAAAATCCAAAATTCAAAAATCAAAAATCAAAAAATCCAAAATACAAAATACAAACTACAGAATACAGAATTTCAAGAATTAAAAATCCAAAAATCCCAAATCCAAAATACAAAAATCAAAAAATCAAAAAATCCAAAATCCGAACTCCAACAAAATCCAAACGTTAAAAAATCCAAAATCAAAAAGCCAAGAAACCAACATCCCAAATCCCAAGATCAAATAATCCAAAATCCAAAATCAGAAAATCAAAATAATCAAAAATCAAAAATACAAAATCCAAAATCCAAAATCCAAAAATTCAAAAAATACAAAATCCAAAATCCAGAATCCACAATCCACAATCCAAAAATCCAAAAATCCAAAATCCAAAAAACCAAAATTCCAAAATCCCAACAATCGAAAATCAAAAGTCCAAAATCCCAAATCCAAAAAACAAAAAACCCAAAATGCAAAATACAAAATCCAAAATCCAATAATTCAAGAGTTTAGAATCCAAAAATCCAAAATCCGAAATACAAAAATCAAAAAATCCAAAAGAATCCAAAATTCAAAATCCAAAATCCAAACATAAAAAGATCCCAAATCAAAAATACCAAAATCCAAAATCCAAAAATCAAAAAATCAAAAATACAAAATCCAAAATCCAAAATCCAAAATCCAAAAATCCAAAATCCAAAATCCAAAATCCCAAGTCCCAGAATTCAAAAGTCCAAAATCCCAACACTTCAAAAATCCAAAATCCAAAATCCAAAATAAAAAATCCAAAATACAAAAATCAGATCATCCAAAATCCAAACTCCAAAATCCAAAAATCCAAAATGAAAAGTCCAAAAATCAAAAAGACCAAAAATACTAAAGCTAAAATCCAAAATCCAAAAATTCAAAAAATACAAAATCCCAAATCCAAAATCCAAAAATTCAAAAATCCAAAATCCATAAATCAAAAATCCAAAAATCCAAAAATCCAGCATCAAAAATCAAAAATCCAAAAATTCAAAAATCGAAAATCCAAAATTCCAAAATCAAAAATCCAAAGTCAAAAAATCAAAAACATCAAAAAATCAAAAATATAAAATCCAAAATCCAAAAGCCAAAATCCAAAATTCCAAATTCCAAAGTCCAAAATCCAAAATCCCAAAATTCAAAAATTTGAAAATCCAAAATCCAAACATTCAAAAATCCAAAATCAAAAATCCAAAATCCCAAATCCCATAAATCGAAAATCAAAAATCAAAAATCAAAAATCCCAAAATCACGAAATACAAAATACAAAACACAAAATCCAAAAATCCAAAAATTCAAAAATTCAAAATACAAATATCCAAAAGCCAAAATACAAAAATCCAAAAATCAAAAAATCCAAAATCCAAAAACCAAAATCCAAACATTAGCAATTCCAAAATCAAGAATCCCAAAATCCAAAATCCAAAAACCAAAATCCAAAAATCAGATTATCCAAAATCCCAAATCCAAAATCCAAAAATCCAAAATCAAGAGTCCAAAAATCAAAAAGACCAAAAATACTAAAGCCAAAATCCCAAATCCAAACATTCAAAAAATACAAAATCCAAAATCCAAAAATCCAAAAATCCAAAATCCAAAAATCCAAAATCCCAAAATCAAAAATCAAAAATCAAAAGTCCAAAAATTCGAAAATCTATAATCCAAAAATCCAAAATCAAAAATCCAAAATCAAAAAAATCTAAGAATCAAAAATCAAAAATACAAAATACAAAATCCAAAATCCAAAATTCCAAAATCCAAAATTCAAAATCAAAAAATTCAAAAATTCAAAAATTCAAATATCCAAAAATCCAAAAAAACAAAATAAAAAATCACAAATCAAAAATCCCAAAATCCCAAAAATCGAAAATCAAAAATCAAAAATCAGAAATCCAAAAATCAAAAATACAAAATGCAAAATACAAAATCTCAAATCCCAAAATTCAAGAATTCAAAATCCAAATATCCAAAATCCAAAATACAAAAATACAAAAATCAAAAATACAAATTACAAAATCCAAAATACAAACATTAACAAATCCAAAATCAAGAATCCAAAAATCCAAAATCCAAAATCCCAAATCCAAAAATCAAATAATCCAAAATCCCAAATCCAAAATCCAAAAATCCAAAATCAATAATCCCAAAATCCAAAACTCAAAAATACTAAACCCAAAATCCAAAATCCAAAAATTCAAAAAATACAAAATCCAGAAATCCCAAAATCCAAAAATCCAAAATCCAAAAATTCAAGAATCCAAAATCAAAAATCAAAAATCCCAAAATTCAAAAATCGAAAATCTAAAATCAAAAATCAAAAATCCAAAATCAAAAAATCATCAAATCAAAAAATCAAAAATACAAAATCCCAAATCCAAAATCCAAAAATCCAAAATCCAAAATCCAAAATCCAAAAATTCAAAAATCAAAAAACCAAAAATTCAAAAATTCGAAAATCCAAAGACAAAAATCCGAAAATCCAAAATCCCAAAAATCGAAAATCGAAAATAAAAAATCCAAAATCCAAAATCCAAAAATCAAAAGATACAAAATACACTACAAACTCCAAAATCCAAAAATTAGAGAAATTAAAATCCAAATATCCAAAATCCAAAATACAAAAATTCAAAAATCAAAAAGTCCAATCCAAAATCAAAAATCCAAAAATCCAAAATCAAAAATTCAAAAGTCCAAAAACCAAGAATCCAAAAATTCCAAAAATCCAAGACCCAAAATCAGAGATCCCAAAATTCAAAAATCGAAAATCCAAACATCCAAAATCAAAAATACAAAATCAAAAAATCAAAAAACCAAAAATACAAAATCCAAAGTCCAAAATTCACAAATCCAAAATCCCAAATCCAAAATCCAAAATCCAAAATCCAAAATACAAAAATTCAAAAATCCCAAATCCAAAAATTCAAAAATACAAAATCCAAAA
>JAPIWU010212596.1:0-12968 GCA_037576205.1 Pyrocystis lunula | reverse complement strand
CAGGGGTCGCGCCAGATCGGGCAGAAGACGCGAGGCCGATCGCCAGCCGGTCGGCGCGATGCTTCGGCTTCCGCCGCCTCTACTGCCGCGAGGCACGGCGCGACGTGCTGGCGGGTCGCCTCGGCGCTGGCGCCGAGACTCGCGAGCTCGACGAGCAGCTCCGCGCCCTGGCGGACCGTGCGCGGATAGGTGACCCAGACGTCGATGCCCCGGTCCGCCAGCTTGCGGACCACCCGTGCGGTGTTCTCCTCCTGATTCGCGATCACGAGATCCGGCGCGACCGAGGCGATCGCTTCGACGTCGGCGTCCTTCGTGCCCCCCAGTCGCGGAAGGTTCGCGAACGCGTTCGCAGGATGGACGCAATACTCGGTGACGCCCACCAGACGCTCGCCGAGACCCAAAACGAAGAGCGCCTCGGAGAGACTCGGCACGAGGCTCACGATCCGCTGCGGAATCCGCCGACCGAGTTCCGCGCGGGACCAGTGGACGCGGGGATGGCTGCGAAGCTTCTCTTTCGCAGCGCCGACGGACTCCGTCGCGCCCTCCTCCGCGTCACTCGTCTCCAAACAAGATCTCCAACACGGGAGAGCGCAGTCGCACCCGCTCGATCGGCCGACCGACCAGGGAATCCGGCAGCGAGATCGAACGGCGACCGTCCCGCACGCGCAGGTGCAGATCCGGGCCCTTCAGCATGACGTCGATCTCTTCCTTCACGATCCCGGGCAGATCGATTTCGAGGCGCGTGCGGCCGCCGCCGCGCTGGATCCGGATCGGGCAACCGTCGACGAAGCGCTCCGCCGGATCCGCGTCGCCGAAGAGATCGACGGACAGGGCTTCGAGGGCCTCCTGCCCGATGACCTCCCGCGGACGCAGGGACACGCGCCGCACCGGCACGGGAAAACTCTCGTCGATGCGCGCGAGCTCTTGTCGCTCGTGCTCGATCCAGCGACTGAAATAGCCGCCCCCCGCCGACTCCGGCATCACGCGGTTGACCAACACCGTATCCGTCGCCACGCCGTAGAGCGACAAGTAGGCGAAGGACCGCCGCGTCTCGTCGACGATGATGCGCGACGGATTCACGACCAGTCGGGCGCTCGTACGTTCGTTGTCGAGCAGGATGCGCTGGACATCGTCGACCTCCTGATAGAGCCGCTCGAAGGCTTCGAAGAACTCCTCGCGCGGCAGCAATCGCCCCGCCTCGAAGCTCCGCAACAGGGGCCGCAGTAGTCGCGCGCCCTTGCGCTCGACCTCGAAGAAATGGGTCATGAAGATGCGCAGCGCATCGGGGAAGCGCAGCATGCGCATCGTCGATCCCGTAGGCGCGCAGTCGACCACGCAGACATCGAAGTCCCCCGTCTCCTCGACTTCGCGCACCGCCCGCAGCGCCACCAGCTCTTCGATGCCGGGGAAGGCGAGCAGCTCTTCGGCGACCAGCGCGTCCGCTTCGTCGCGAATCAGCTCCCGCAGCCAGGCCTGCACGCTGGACCAGGCGCGGTCGAGTTCGACCTGCGCCCGGATCTCCCGCGCGAAAACGCCGTCGGCGATCCGCCGCGCGGAGGGTCCGACGGGCGCGCCGAGGGCGTCGGCGAGGCTGTGCGCCGGATCGGTCGACAGGACGCAGACGCGGTGGCCGTGACGCGCGGCGCCGAAGGCGGTGGCCAGCGCCAGGGTCGTCTTGCCGACGCCGCCCTTGCCGGTGTGCAGGAGCACTCTCATGGCGCACCGCCCGGGAATTCGCCTGGCTGGATCGGTTCGGGACCCGCCGGCAATCCGAAGGACACGATCAGCTCATCGCCCCGCACCGTCACCCCGTCGACCTCGAGCTTCGAATAGCCGACGGGCAGAGCGAGCTTGCGGCGGCGGCCCGCGACGCCAATCACGAGCTCGTCGTCGATGCGCAGGACCTCGACGTTCTTCGCATCGATTCCCGGTAGCGGCCAGCGCACCCACGCCCCCGCCTCGTCCCGCTCGAAGCGCAGCCGCACGGACTCGCCGAGGACCGCGGCGGGATCCGCTTCGCCGAAGAGCCGCTCGCCGTGCGCCGCCAGCGCTTCGACGCCGCGCACTTCATCCGGCGCCAGCGGCAGCACCAGGCACGCCATCGGATGAAAGACGGCGCGGACTTCGGCGAGGCGCTCCTCTTGCGTGCGCCCCCAATCCTTGAAGAAGGGCTCGCGCAGCGCCTCTTCCGGAAGCATCCGGTTCATGATCACCGCGTCGCTCGTGAGGCCGAAGAGACAAAGGTCCGTGAGCGAACGACGCGCCTCGTCGATCACCATCGACTCCGGCGTCACGACCAGGCGAATGCTCGTCGCCTGGGACAAGAGGCGCGTGCGCAGCCGATCGAGGGTCTTGTAGAAGAGCTGGTCCGCTTCGGCGAAGACCGCCGAGGAGGGCAGCGGCGCACCGACCAGTCCCCGCGCGATCGGTTCCGCGACGTAGGCCGCGGCGCGCTGGACCCGGAGCAACCAGCGAAAACTGCTATGCGCGATCTCGGGCAGGGTCACGAGCCGCAGGGTCGAGCCGGTCGGGGCGCAGTCGACGACGATCAGATCGTAGAGACCCGTCTCCGCCCACTCCTCGACGCTCACCAGCGTCGCGAGCTCGTCGGCCCCGGGCAAGAGCGCCAATTCTTCGGCCACCACCTCTTCGATGCCCTGATGTCGGAGCAACTCGACGACATAGCTGCGGACGCGACCCCAATGGGCTTCGACGACGTGGCGCGCATCGACCTCCAGGGCATCGAGCCTCGGAGCGACCCGGGCCGGCTCCCCGGTAAGCGGCGCCCCCAGCACATCGCCGAGGCTATGCGCCGCGTCGGCGGAAATCAGGAGCGTACGCTGGCCGCGATTTGCAGCGGCCGCAGCCGTTGCCGCAGCCGTCGTCGTCTTTCCAACTCCTCCTTTGCCCGTATAGAGAAGCAGTCGCATAGGGGCAACGTATCACGCCAGCGCGCTCCAAGCGGAGTAGAAACCCACGCCCCGGGACTTCGCGGCCCGGCGCGCCGTCTCGCCGACCCGGCTCCAACGTCGCTTCGCGGGTACAGGGCGCTCGGTTTATAGGCGGCGCTCCGATTTCAGGCGGCGCTCCGCTCTTAGAGGGCGCTGAGCTTCCGAGGGGCGCTCCGATCGTAGGCGGCGCTCGGTTTGTACTCCGCCCGCAAGGGAAGCTCTGTTTGCGAAAAACGCTCCATTGCCAAGAAGCGCTCCCGCCTCACTGGACGCTCCGTCCAGCGGTGGTCGCAGTGAAGGCATTCCGCCAGCCGCATCGCGCCGCTGTGCATCACTTCATCGGTCACGACCGACGTACTCGCGCAGACGGGACATTCCCTGGCGGGGACCACACGCAGGGTGACCTGCGCCTCCTTCACGACCGGTGCGCTGGCGAGCATCTCCTCGACCCGTGAGCGCTCCGCAGCGTTGCGCTCACGCACCCGCGCCCGGTCTCTCGAACTCGCGAGACCGCCGCCAAAGCCGGCGGGGCCAGCGCTGGCCCGCGATCGCTTTCGTCCGCGCGACCGGGTCCGCTTTGCGCGGATCGCCGGCGCCGCCGAATGCGGAGTAGATGAGGGGGTATGGGAGGTACGCGTCGTCGTGTCGGCTCGGGTCATGATGATTGCTCCTCTGGTCATTCCTTTTTCGTTCGTTCGTTCGTTGTCGTTCGTCTCTTTTCGTCTGGCGTCGTCTTGCACCGACTTGCACCGACTTGCACCGTCTTGCGTCGTCGGGCTCGTGTTTCGTGCGAATCGTGCCCTGGTTCGGTCCTCATTCAGTGAGTGTCTGTCAGTGAGTGTCTGTAGAGGCGGAGCAGGTCACGTGCCGCGTGGTAGGTCTTCGGAGCTTGGATGCAGGTCGCGTTCGGTTCGTCCCATTCTTTGTCGTTTATTGCTTTGCCGTTTTTCTCTTGGTCGTCTTTCTAATGGTCGTTTTTCTCTTGGCCGTCTTTCTCTGTTCTCGAGAGCGACGTGGACCTGAGTCTGGTCCGTCCTCAGACCTACCACGCGGTCGTGACGTCGGACCCACCACAGAGGGGGTTGGGGGAATGGATGCGTCCGACACCCGGATAGTGAGGGCCCGCCGTGACAGAATCGGTCACGTCGCGCGAAGAAAAGGCGAATATCGGTGAGCCCCATTTCTCGTTACCAAGAACGGGTTCCTGAACCTACATGAGGGAGATTGGACACGTCTGTCTCGCCGCGTGCGGAGGCGACCGCGGCGGAAGGCAGGGCGCCGCGGCGGGACGGTCAAGCGTCGGCGGCGTCGAAGCGAAGCTCCGCGGCGGCTCGGCGTGCGGGGTCAGCCGTCGCGAAGCTCTCGCTTGAGGATCTTGCCGGTCGGGCCCTTGGGCAGCTCGGCGATGATCTCGACGATGCGCGGGTATTTGTAGGCGGCGAGGCGGTCCTTGCAGAACGCCTGCAGGTCTTCGGAGGTCGCCTTGGCATCGGGCGCGAGGGCGACGACGGCCTTCACTTCTTCGCCGTGGCTCTCGTGGGGGATGCCGATCACCGCCGCCTCCACCACTTCTTCGTGCTCGTAGAGGACTTCCTCGACTTCACGTGGATAGACGTTGAAGCCGCCGCGCAGGATCATGTCCTTCTTGCGGTCGACGATGAAATAACATCCGTCCTCGTCCCGGTAGCCGATGTCGCCGGAATGGAACCAGCCATTCTTCAGCGCCTCGGCGTTGGCCTCGGGTCGGTTCAGGTAGCCCTTCATGATGTTATGTCCGCGGATGCAGATCTCGCCGCGCTCCCCGTCGGCGAGTCGATTCTCCTGGTCGTCGACGATGCACATCTCGACGCCCCAGACCGGGTAGCCGATCGAGCCTGGCTTGCGGGGCTTGTCCGGGACCGTGAAGCTCGAGACCGGGGAGGTCTCGGAAAGGCCGAAGCCTTCCTGGACCGCGACGTTGAACTTCTCTTCGAAGGCGTTCATCACATCGACGGGCATCGGCGCGCCACCCGTCATGCACGCCTGCAGACTCGACACGTCGTGGGCGCGGTCGCCGCGGTGATGCAGGAGCGCGAAATACATCGTCGGCACACCGGCGAAGAGCGTGAGCTTGTCGCGTTCGATGGCCGCAAAGGCATCTTCCGGCGTAAAGCGCGCGAGCAGCGTGAAGCTGCCTCCGCTCGCGATCATGCCGTTCTGGATCACGGTCTGGCCGAAGGAGTGGAAGAGCGGAAGGGTCGCGATCGCCCGGTGTCCGTCGTCGGCCCGCGGAAGCAGCTTCGGAACGACGACGGCACAGTTGAGCACGAGGTTCGAGTGCGTCAGCTCGGCGCCCTTCGGCTTGCCCGTCGTTCCCGAGGTGTAGAGGATCACGGCGGTGTCCTGGGGCGAGGTCTTGTGGGGCTCGTCGATCGGCTCGGCCAGCGCCATCCCGCCGATCGAATCCGCGTCGTCACCCGGCGTCGCCAGAATCACGGAGGCGCCGATCGCAGCGGCGCCCTTGCGGCCCGGCTCTTCGAAGAGGGGATGAACGACGAGCGTCGTGGCGCCGGAATCCTCGAGGAAATAGGTCACCTCGGCGGCGGCGGCGAGGACGTTGATCGGCACGACGGTCGCGCCGGCGTAGAGGATCCCGAAATAGGCGATCGTGAACTCCGGCACGTTCGGCACCAGCAGCGCGACCTTGTCCCCGGGCGAAATTCCCCGAGCTTGCAGACTCGTCGCAACACCCCGGGCGGCGCGATCGAGTTCGCCGTAGGTCAGCGTCGCCTCCCCAGCCCGGATCACGACCGCGTCGCGCTTCTCGTTGGCGTTCGCCAGCAGGATCGATCCCAGATTCAGATACATGGACGCGGGCCTCTCTTCGCAATGAGGGAGATGGAGTGAGATGCGCAACGGAAGCTAGTCTCGACCGAGGCGCCATGCGAATCTGAATCGGCGACGCCGGGTCGCCGTCCGGAAGTCGCGCATCCCTCTGGTATGCTCGGCGCCCCGCCCTCGCCCGGCCCTCGCCCGGCACTCGCCCACCCCTCGCCCGCAGGTCCAAAGGAGATCGACCGCTGACCGATTCCGCTCCGCCACAGGCTACTCCCGCGCCAGGGCCGAACCGACCCTGGCTGCTCTTCGCCGGCGCCGCCTTCGGACTCGGTCTGGCCGCCGTTGGTCTGCTGGAAGACCGCTCCGTCGATACCGCACTGCCCTCGGAGACCGCCGCGATCGTCGGCGAACGGGCGATCCGGCGCATCGACTACGAGCGCGTGCTCGCGGGGGTCGAAGGCGACCTGCGAAGCCCTGTCGACGAAAAGATGCGGCGGCGCGTGCTCGACCGGATGATCGACGAGGAACTCCTGGTGCAGCGCGCCCTCGATCTCGGCCTCGCCTCGATCGATCGTCGCGTCCGTGGCGAGCTGACCGCCGGCCTGATGGACTCGATCGTGAACGAAGCCGACAGCGAGGAGATGAGCGAAGGTCAGGTGGCGCGCCACTACGAAGAGAATCTCGATTTCTTCACCCGGCCCGGCCGTCTGCGCGCGCAGACGATCTACTTCTCGAATCGCCGGGGGGACGCTGACCCGCGCGGAGCGGCCTCCGATCGGGCGGCACAGGCGCTGCTCCGACTTCGCAAGGGCGACTCCGCCCGAGTCGTCGAGGAGGCGCTCGGCGACCCACAGGTTTCGGCGGTGCCGGATACGCTGCTGCCGGCAAGCAAGGTCCGAGACTACGTGGGACCGACGATTCTCCAGGTTCTCTTCGCGACGGAGACCGGGGCCTGGAGCGAACCGATCGTCAGTGGCGGGGGCGTCTACCTGGCGAACCCGATCGAGCGCGAGCCCGCGATCGTACCTGCGCTCGAGGAGATCGAGGCGCTCGTCCGACAGGACCTCCGGCGACGCCGCGGCGACGAGGCGCTCCGGCGCTATCTCGACGAGTTGAAGAGCCAGACGCCCGTCGCGATCAATCCGTCGCTCTTCGAGTCATCGGGCTCCTGAGTCCGCCCCCGGCGCGCTCGGAACCGACCCCTTTCGCGAACGGCTCCTCGCGCGAACGACTCCTCGCGCGAAGGGCTGCGCGAGTGACGAACGTGCGCGGCGCGCCTCGACGAAACCCGCTGCTGCTCTCGAACGCGCTGCTGCTCTCGAACGGCGCTGCTGCTCTCGAAAAAAGGCAGACCCGACTTCAGCGACGTGAGGTCAGGAGGCTCTGCATGAAAGTCGCGGTCGTCTCGACGAGCTCCTCGCGGGATCCGCCGAGATCAGCGATCCACGAGTGATACATCGACAATCGCTCGAGACACGACGTCAGCGCAGTCGCCCCGACCAGGGGATTGACGCGCCCGCCCTGCCAGTCGCCGCTCGCTTCTTCCGCGCCGGGCGGTGCCGCATTCGCATGGGCTCGCTCGATCGCCTTCTTGAACGCATCGACCAGCGGCAACATCGCGGCCATCCGTTCCTCGCGAAGGGGCATATGACCCTCGTCCGACGCGTTGTTTCGAGCACGCAGCACCGGCGCGTATTTTTCCCAGTGGTCGATCACCAGATTCGAAATTTTCCGTCCCCGTTCGTGGCCGGCGCGTCCGGTCCAGTCGCCTCCGATCAATTCGACGAGTTCGGGCGTCGACTCCTTCATCTGGCCCGCGAGATGAAGTACGACGTCCTCGACGTCCTTGAAATATTGATAGAAGGTCGCCGGGGAAGATCCGATCTGACGCGCGATGTCGATGACGCGCATGTCGCGCATCGGCTTCTCCGCGAGCAAGCCAACGGTCGCTTCGAGGATCTTGCGGCGGGTTCGAAGCGCGCGTGGTCCGAGCGGACGGCCGGCCTGATCGACGAGCACGACGTCACTCGGATCCGGGACGTCGACGTCGTCGTTCGCATTGTTCGCGTCGTTCGTCGTCGAGTTCCCGGAGCATTCGTTCATCAATCCGGTCTGGCTGGAGTCTTGCGGGTTCGGGTTGTCGTTCGTGGCCACTCGGGCCGCTGAAGAAGAGGCGGGCGCATGCGTCATGACCTCACCTTACCCGACTTTGAGTATCGTTTTGAGCCCTTTGTACCTGACGATCCGTCAAAATCGAATGTGTTCGCGGTCACGGGCTTTTTAGTTGATTGTCCGATCATGTATAGAGCCTCGTTTCGGGTCGATCTTGCGCCGGTCGGGCGCTCAGGTTGTAGAAAATCGTTTATTCCGTAGCTTGTTCGGAAGCGATGCAGTCGCCCATGAGTCCCGCTTCCCGACGGGACTTCGAAATCGGGTGCCCGGGTCGGCAGCCGGGTGTATCGACTGTGTCCATCGATTGTGACGGTGCCGGGAACCGTTTCGTTCAACCTCATCTCCGTTAACACCACGGAAGACCACGGAAGACCACGGAAGACCACGGAAGATCACGAAACACCACGGAACACCACGAAACACCGCGGAACACCGCGCAGCGCCACGAGTAGTCCACGGAGCGTCAGACAGACCAGACAGCAGTACGGCACGGCAGAGAACACCACGGAAGACCACGGAGACCGGACAGCGCGTCAGGCATGGACACGGAACGGTTGGTAGTCGAGCAGTCCCGGGTCCCGGCTTCAGGGTCGCCACCAGCGAGCAGGAGGTTCGATGGCCAAGCTCACGATCGAAATCGACATGGACGACCCGCAGGAGACGTGGGACGCCCTCTACCGTCGCATCGAGGAATTCGGCGATGAGAATGCCGATGAGAAGCCGCGGGGGCCGCTCCCGGCGACCATTCCGCTGACCTACGACCTGTTACTCGATCCGGACGGCGCCTTCGGAGACGTCGCCGATTTCTTCGCCGTCTTCAGCGGCCGCGACTAACATCTACGCGGCTTGTCCCGGCGGACCCGATCCCGTACTGGGGTCTGGCAGCGGAACGCGCACCAAGGCTCGAACGTCGGCCGGCGCCAGGACGTGTACCGGAGCCTTGCGCTAGAGATCTGCACTAGCGATCTGCACCGGCGACCTGGACTCTCGACCTTTACTCGCGACCCGGACTCTCCACCAGGATTCTCCACCTGGACGCTCCACCGGGACTCTCGACCTCGATCAGGGTTTGTCGATGACGACGATGCGGGCCTTGGCTTTCGGGTGCTGTTTCACGAACACTTCGTAGGTTCCGGCCTTCTCGAAGGTGTAGTGCCAGCCGTCGCCGGGCTTGGCGAGCGGCGGACTCTCGAGCTCACCGGCTTCGTCGACCACGACGTGTCCCCCTGGCATCGCCACCGTATTCGCGAAATGCACCGTCGTCCCTGTGTGGAGGTTCAGCAGAGGAGGCTTCATCTCCGAGTGACTGATCTCGATCGTCGGACCATGGGCTCCGGCGCTGCCCGCGAGGAGCAGCGCGACGGCCCCGGCGACGAGGCCCGCCGCCAGCGACCAAACACCTCTCGCGCGGCGACGCGCGAGGCGCGCATGTGAGGCCGAGGGCGAGTTCGGCCGAGGCGTCTGCGACGAGATAGGCGTCCGCGACGAAATAAGTGTCGGCGACGAGATGGGCGTCAGGGACGAAATAAGTGTCGGCGACGAAACGAGTGGCGTCATGGGTGATTCTCCAGGCGGGTCGGTGCGGGTGCGCGGGCACAACGATCGCACGCGCTCCGAAAGATGGGTAGTCTAGCCCCGCGTTCGCTGTCGTCGTCGTAGCCCCGCTACGCAGGCGCTCCCTCAACTGCGCCGGATGGGCGCCGGAAGATCGACACTTTCAGGCGTCGACGACTCCGGGGTCGCCTCCGCTTCCGAGCCCCCGATGACCCCGGCCCCCTCGACCGAACGCAGCGCCTCCGCCGAATTCCGAGTGCTCCTCGGGCTCTCGGCGCCGATCGCCGCGGCTCAGCTCGGCATGATGACGATGGGCGTCATCGACACGATGATGGTGGCGCGGGTCGGCGTCGCCGAACTCGCCGCGGTGGCGATCGCATCGACCTGGGTCTGGTCCTCGGGCTCCCTCGCCCAGGGGATCATCCAGGGCATGGATCCCCTCGTCAGTCAGGCCCATGGCGCGGGCGACGGCGAAGGCGCCGCGATCGCGTTTCAACGCGGACTCGTGATCGCGTCCCTGGTTTCGATTCCACTGGTCGGATTGTGGCTGGCGACGGAGACCCTGCTCCTCCTGCTCGGGCAGGATCCCGCGGTCGCGGAGCTGGCCCAGATCTACATCCTGGCGCGGTTGCCGGGTGCCCTCAGCTTCAACCTCTTCATCGCGATGCGACAATACCTGGCGGGACGCGGCCTAACACGGCCGCCGATGTGGGCGATGTTCATTTCGAATCTCTTGAACGTCTTCCTGAACTGGGTGCTGATCTTCGGCCACCTCGGCGTGCCGCCCCTCGGCCTGCTCGGCGCGGGGCTCGCGACCGGCATCTCGAACGTCGTGCTGCCCCTCGTCCTGCTCGGCTGGATGCTGCGCTATCGGCTCTACGAAGGCGCCTGGCGGCGCTGGGACGCGCGCTCCTTCGAGCGCAAGGGGTTGTTGCGCTACTGCGCCCTCGGGTTTCCGGTCGGCGTGCAGCTCGCCCTCGAGGCCAATGCCTTCACGGTCGCGATGATCTTCGTCGGCTGGATGGGGGTGGCGGAACTCGCGGCGCATCAGGTCGTGATCAACATGGCGAGCTTCACCTTCATGGTTCCCCTCGGCGTCGCCATCGGCGCGAGTGCCCGGGTCGGCAACCTGATCGGCGCCGGCGACGGCGAGCAGCTCCGCATGGCCTGTCGCACGAGCTTCGCCATGGGCGGCGGCGTCATGGCCATCGCCGCGGTGGCTTTCGTCGTATTCCGAAACGCGCTGCCGACGTTCTACGTGTCGGAGCCGGAAGTCGTTGCCCTGGCCGCGGCGCTGCTCCCGATCGCGGGGGCCTTCCAGATCGCCGACGGAGTCCAGGTCGTGGGCGGCGGGCTGATGCGCGGCATGGGCAACCCGAAGGCCGGCGCGATCGTGAACCTGATCGGCTTCTACGTGATCGGCCTCCCCCTCGCCTGGGTGCTGGCCTTCCCCTTCGAGCTCGGCATCGTCGGCATCTGGTGGGGGCTGGCGGCGGGACTCGGCGGCGTCGCGGCGATGCTCGTCGTGTGGGTCACGCGCACGGCCCGACGACCGATCGCGGAGCTGCGCGTGATCGTGGAGTGACGCGGCCGGGTGACTGGGTCTGGTGATTGGATCTGGTGACTGGTCCTGGTGACGCGGCCTAACGCAGGCGGATGGAAGCGACCATCTCTTCGAACTCGCCCATCATGCGCGGCAGGTTGGGCGTCGCGGCGGTCGCGGTCAAGACGACGGTCTCGCCGACGCGGCGTTGCAGCTGATATTGCAGGGTCGTCGTGCCCGGGATGGCGCCGTCGAACTGGAGATAGAGCGCCGGTCGATCCGAGAACTCGCGCATCTCGCAGCGATCGAGGCCGATCGGACGGCCGAAGACGCGGGAAAATTCGCCGGGCAGGAGGCGGCAGACCCCATCGAGCTGGCCCTGGGTGGCGGGCAGCTCCGCGGGCTGCAGCATGATGTTCACGTTGTCGACGAAGGAGCCGGTGATGCCCTCACGCCGGTAGAAGATCTCGAGCTGCCCGGAGCGCACGCGCTCGTAGACCGCCTGGCGCATCGCCTGGGGCACCTCGCCGAACTCCGCCTGCGCTTCGTCGAGAAAGAGGTCGGCGTTGTCCGCGACCTCGCCTCGGGTCAGCACGAGCCAGACGTCCGGGACGCTGATCCCGAAGCCGAAGCCGCTCACGTAATCCTCGGCCGAGCCGGTCTGGGCGAAAAGGACGACGATCGCCGCCGCGATCCAATGCTTCTTCATGCTGCCCCCTCCGGAGGAAATGGGTTCCCGCGGGTTGATTCTTCGTCGGAATCCGGGCGGCGTGTCTTGAGGCCCCGCTCCACCCGGAGCGGATTCTGCGCACGTCCGAGGGTCACTCCCCGCAAGGTCGTCGGGCGCGGGGCTGCTACGTTGGCCCCGGATACCCCGATGCTCGATACCTTCCGATCCTTCTTCGACCCGCCGATCACCGCCGACCCCGAGCAGAGCACAGCCAAGCTCGCATGGGTCGTTCGCCTGCGCTGGGTCGCCATCGCAGCGCAGTTGCTGTCGATCATCCCGGCCCTCGAATTCGAGGTGCTCGAGCCGGCGATGCTGCCTCTCTTCCTGGCGGTCGTCGCGACCCTCGCGATCCTGAATATCGGCACCTGGGTCGGACTGCGCCGGGGCACCAAGGGCAGCCCGGGCCACCTGATGGTCCAGCTCGGCGCGGATATCCTCGGATTGTCGGCGTTGCTGATCCTGACCGGGGGCGCCTGGAATCCGATGGTGCCGATCCTCTTCGTGCACTCCGTGTTAGGCGCTCTGCTGCTCGAAGGCCGACTCGGCCTGATCTTCTTCGGCTTCCTGATCGCCACCCTCGGCATCATCCAGTTCAACAGTCATATCCCGCCCGGGCTCGCCGGGACCCTCGTGCCGGCGAATATCCTCTTCCCCGCCCAGATCGTCGTCGCCCTCGTGTTCTGGATCCTGACCGCGTGGCTCTCGGGAACGCTCGACAGTCTCAAGATCTGGTTCGCCGAGGCCCAGGCCCGCAAGACCCGGATCGATCGTCTGCGGGCGGTCGGCGCCCTGGCCGCGGGTCTGTCCCACGAGTTCGCGACGCCGCTCAACACGGCGCAGCTTCGGCTGGCGCGGGTCGCCCGGGCGCACGGACTCGAAGCCGATGACGACCTGCAGACCGCCATCGAAGAGCTCGACCGCTGCGGCGATATCCTTCGGCATATGGCCGGCTCCCAGCTGCAGCCCGATCGACTCTCCCTCGAAGTCGTCGACCTCGAAAGTCTCGTGCGGCAGGTCTGCGAGAGCGTGGGACACGTCCACGACGAAGCCACGATTCGCTTCCTCGGAGACGGTCGCGGGCCGAAGCGCGTCCTGGTGCCACCGGTGCCCTTCTCCCAGGCGCTGATCAATCTGGTCGACAACTCGATCGAGTCCGGCGGCCCGCGCGGCGACGTCGAGATCGTGTTGCAGCGAAACGGGG